>JANRGW010051340.1:0-11488 GCA_024733675.1 Psilopsiagon aymara | reverse complement strand
CTTGTCATGGTTAAACTTCATCAGGTTGGCATCAGCCCACCTCACAAGCGTGTCAAGGTCCCTCTGGATGGCATTCTTTCTCTCCAGCATATTGACCAAACCATGCAGCTTGGTGTCATCAGCAAACTTGCTGAGGATGCACTCAACCCCACTGTCCATGTCACCAACAATGATGTTAAACAAGACCGGTCCCAGCACCGATCCCTGAGGGACACCACTTGTTACTGGTCTCCAGCTGGACTGATTATCTAGAATGCTGTTATGGGGAACAACAGATTATTTCAGTTGTACTGAAATAGTTTTCCCATATTGTGATTATCTCTGAATTTGAAGAGAAAACTATTTTAAACCTGGGCATGGTATATGTCCGTCTTTATCATGACTGTCATTTAGAAAGCAGAGTTCTTAACAAGTCCCTCAAAAAGCCACCGCTCCTTGAAAATATTTACCTAGTTCTCTCAATAATCTTGCTTTGAGCAGTTAGACTACAAAAAACTTGCTCCCAAACCTGCACTCTCAAATTTTATAACTTTTTTTTTATTTCTCTTTAGATATCTGTTACACAATGGTTATAGTCTTGCCAGGTATTTGATTCCTTGTAAAGAAAAACATTTTCCTGGAAGAAAATTTTAACAAAACAAAACTATAATTTAGATTTCTGGCTGATTTTGTCTTGCAGTATTATTCATGCTTCTGCTGGAATATTTTGGGGCTCTCTAAATCTAGTTATTAGTCTAGCTTTTGCCTGTGTACCTTCTTTCAAAGAAATTTGGAAAAAGAATGGGAACCATTCCTCTTGATCACATTCCAGAGGATTCGGGTGACTTCTGTCACCACCACTGCTTGAATTTTTTGGTAAAAAATTAATTAGAAATTTTCCAATGATGCGCAGTTGTTTCTCCACAAAATAAAAATTCTGTGACTCCAAACACTTGATTCGGTAGAGGCTGGATTCATCAACCATATTTTTGATGTACATAAGGCAGTGTTTATCAGGCAGACATTCAGAGCTCATGGACTCTGCAGCCCCAGCATCAGGTCCTGGAGCTGTGCTCAGTGTTTTCCATGGGAGGGCTGTGCTGGGAGTGTTCCTGCTGGTACACTGCCATGTTTAAGACCTGACTGGGCTTGGAGGCCTCCAGCTGTGGTAATGAGACATAGAGCAGCATGAAGACTCTTGAGTCTTCTTGAGAACTAGATCCTTGTTACTATGCCAAGCTGTGAATAAATGATACATTCTTATTCAAGGTAAACATCTCTTTGCTCTACCTTCTCATTTTGTTCTCCACACTGCACTCCTTCTTTTCTTAAGAACAAAAGGGTTAAAATACAAACCCAGTAGAAATAAAAATTTTGTCTTTCTTTACCAAATCAGAAGCTCAGATTATTTGTTTGTTTCCTTATATATTTACAAATGCTTATAAATCATTTTCCAAAGCGTGAAGTTGACTTCCACACTCATTTCTTTGCTGGTCTTTCCAGATCTACAGAGCAGCTGCTCGAAAATACATTCCATATTAGAAACTGTGCTGTAGTGTCATCAAAAAAGGTATTTCCTCTGTACCTCTGGTTTGCAAGTGAAGGGATTTGCAAGAAACCTTCAGCAGAGCATCTGTTTACAGGGCAGCTTTGCGGCCTTATGTTTGTTGGTAGTCTAAGTTTAGTGCTGAAGGCCAGCCCTATAACTGCACATGGCAGCAAGGCAAGGCTCGCCTGGAAGCCTAAATGGACAGCAGACTATGTAAAAGTCCCAAAGGCCATCCAGTGGCATAAACCTTGTGTCCTCCCTAAGTGCATTAGCAGAAAACTGCTGTGATGACCCAAGCAGGAGACACCTCCGGCAGCAGGTGGAGCTGTGCGTTTTGCTTTATGTACATGGCCCAAGGCTGGTGTATGGTGACATCCCCAAGTGATTGCAGGGAAGTGCTGAAATGGTCGGAGCTTTGGTTTTGACCACAAACATACATGTAAATGCAGATGATGCTTTCACAAATCAGGAAGATGTCTGTGGGGCCCTGCTGAAGAAATTGTCTGTAGAAGAATGCTTAATGGATGTGATGTTCAAAATATGGTCAAAAGAAGAAGCAGAAAGGAGTAATGAAATTAGTGAGATGTTACAAAAAGAACTGAGAGAAATACTTACAAAACATATGCTTTAAATATATATGTCTCAAAACAGTTGCTCATGTAATAGCCCAGTAAAAGAGGAGCTGTATACTACTGTAACAGTGGGGAAAGCTTGTCCTACTTCTCCCTCCACATTTGTTTGTATTCCTCTTCTTCAGAGTATTTATACATTTTCATTCCCATAAAGCAGCACCACTTTGAGTGCAAATGGTTCTCTGCTACCCAAACCCACTAGCAGATCAAATAGTTGTCTATTACTCGTTTATTACTCCACAGAGTAGCTGCTGTCAAGCACATGTAAGCCATCCAAACCTTCTGTCTGTTCTTCAGAAATAGCTTCCAGAGGTACTTCCCAAACCTCCTTTCTTTTCTGGTTTATCTGAAAACTTTATTATTAGTAGCTGAAATAGCTTTCAATGTAGAAGTTGTCTTTTGTTCTGTTTTTAATTTCAGTTTTCATTCTCCCTCCAAACTTTTTTTTTTCTCTTATCTTCTTTCCCCTTACACTAACATGCATTTTTACAGCAAAGAAGAGCCCATTACAGCACAACCTCATTACAGCTCATGCTCTCTGACACCATAATTTTCTTCATGGCTGTGCATAAAAAAAATAGTCAACAGAACACATAATAACATGAAAACATTCTTCTTTAAGGCAGATCCCATCCTGAGAGGGTGAATCAGCGCAGCTCTACAGAAGTTAGTGGAGATTCACTGCCCATGTGCTTCTGAATGAAGTCTGTTCCCTCTAGCAGTGGGCGTTACAGACTAATCTATTTTATTGCCTTCACCATGTTATCAAGCTGTCTCCTTGATAAATTAATAATGTGGTTTTTAAAGAGCTAAATGATATTACTATACAAGAGCCACAGTTTAATTAGGGATACTGCAATTGCTGCAAGAAAGATTCTAGTTCATGTATTTAAAAGATGAACTTTGGATCTATTGTACTCACAGGATATTAATTTCAAGATTATATTTTTTTATTCCATTTGAATGTGTTTTTCTTTTTTAAATACACTTCTTCTTTTCCTATTGAATCCATAATTTTATGTTTCTTTCTTCTTGTTCCTACTCCCTTTTCCTCGAAGTTTTTTTGGTTTCATACTGAGGCCTCCTCAGCTATACAATGAGAAAAAGCTCGATACTGTTACTCTTCCATTCGCATGTTTAAAAGATAGCATGGTTTTGACAAATTGTAAGTCAGAAAATCTACTTTTGATTTTAAAGGCTTGATTGTAAAAACTGTGCTACAATGCCATTATGTTCACTAACATATCTTAGAAGTTTAGTATAGAAGGAGAATTCATGCTTAACGTACATTTAAGTGAGCTGTCAGGGTCCATCATTCATGTTTTTTGTGTCCTCCAGATTAAGACCTCTGCCTCTAATTGTGACTTCCTCTGTTCATACACAAAGTATTCCCTAATCTAACTTCAGAGCAGATAGCTCTTAAAATAGTTTATGCTATTATGCAGAGGAGGCAATTTGCTACAGTTGTGTAAGTGTCAAAGGAAAGGGGAACCGTCTTTTGTTTAATTTCACTTTGGCACCCATAGTGGCTTCACTAAAGAAACACAGCTCACTGTAGAGTCTCTGGCCATATCAAACTGCAGTCCTGTTGTATATAACAACGCTTTATAATAGAGCTTTCCAGCAGGCTCCACTGCCTGATTAGAGTGTTACTGTTGCTGTCTGTGTTACAACACAAATTGGGGAATTCCCCCTTGGTCAGGGTGCCAGGAGCCATTGCAGATTGTGCCTGACAACTGGCCTGTAGGAATTGCTCAGCCCAAATAATTGGAAATGCCAACTTCAGTACAACTTCAGAGTGCTTCCTGACGGAATTGTTTTGGTTGAACAAATAAAGCTGTGCTCTGTGTGTGCTGCAATATAGTTCATTTGCAACAAAAAGGTGCAGAGTCTTTTTCTGCAAACTGGTAGGGACAGGAGGAGCTTTGGTTTCCCTTGTAATGAACAATACTAACTAGACAGTAAGAATTTCAATGAGCTCGAACAATGTAACTTATACTCAAATCTATTAATGGCTTCAGCGCTTATGATGAGACCTGGGTACTGAGACTGACTGCCTCAATATCACCACATATAAAATGAATTTGCTTGAAATGGTGCTTTCAACAACATAGTAGAATTAAGGTAATTAAATATTCCTTTCCTTATTGTTGGAACACTTCATGGATTACTGCATTTGGGAGTTTGGGGAAAAGGTCTTTTTCAAAGAAAAATGTAAGAAAAAGAAAAGAAAAGAATAAAAGGGGGTTGGATGTCAGCTGGTCTATGACTAATTCCTAGTGTAGTGTTGTTTAACCAGTATTATCCAATGTCATTTACGTCATCCTTGCTGGTAGTTTCAGAGGAGAGGCAAAATTAAAAAAAAAGGAATGGGTATGGGGAATTAAGTGTATTCTTGTCCCTATAAAAAAGGGAAGAGGAGGCAATTTCTCAAAGAAAAGAAAGGAGGGATAATATGTTGAATGGCAGATACTTAGTGGTACCTGCTGATATGTCATTATATTAGGTGTTGAAGAAGGAAGAAAAATGGTAAAGAGCAAAATAAGTAATAATAAAAGTACTGGTTAAATCTCATGTTCCAGAAAATGTTCCTTTCTAAAACCAAACTGGTTTTAGGACTGACAGTAAGATCGGCTTGACTTTTCATGTTTGTTATCTGTAAACCCTTTACATATTGTCAGAAAACAGCATTTTTTCCTTCATCATTAATTGCAGATTGTTAAAGGTGCAGCCTGTAACAAAAGTCCATAATCTTTCTGTTGTGTTAAAAGGTAACAGTCAGTATGGTCAAAGTCAAAAGCAGCTCAGAGTTCATATGGCAAAAGCTCATCTTTCTGGTCTTCTTCAGACTAATAGAGTGTTCCTGAAAGAAGCAATCTTTACAGGGAAGAGCAGTAACCCCCTGTAAAATGTATACATAGCATTGCCAATCTTTGTTTGCTCTGGAGCTCACAAGTGTTGTGGTCAAAGGTGTGATTGCCATTAATCATAATGATACTCATTAGTATCCACCTAGCTAGGGAGGGCACCCTGGAATCCTGACACAGTTTGGACACCCAAAATGAGTATTTATGGTCCTGGACAGCATGGGTTGAGATGACAAAACTACTCTGCTGTTGATAAGTAGATTGAAATTAGCGTTGGTAGATCCCTGTGGAGCAGAAGTGCCACTGACTGCCCCAAAGATGTATTTTATATATGAAAATCTCTGGGGTTTTCAGTTCAGCACTTCTTTTGGACACTTCTACTTTTTTGTTACTATTATTAATTCTTTTAACATGGCAATTGATAGTTTGTGAAGATATCTTCTCAGCAGTCAGGCACCCTGCTCCTGAATATTTTGTACTTCTGACTTGGTCTAAATGACATTGCCCAGAACATGACCCTGCTGCTACTTCTCTGTGAGGATGGACAACTGATTCATGTTATGTCTCCTCCTGAAGTGATAATCCTTGAAGTTACTGCTGTTATCTTCATTCAATGTCTTGGCATAAACTGTTTGGGGTTTTTCTTTCTATTTGCAAAATTTTGGAAGACAGTTTTCTCTTTTTGTTACTGTTTTAAGGCAGTTGGCTGTGCCACACTAGCAACAAATACAGTGCAAGTGTCTCTGGAGGGACACTTTGCCTCCAGTGCTGTCATTTTTCACCTAACAGCTCATTTTGTCGCTTGGCAGGTTGCGAGCTCAAAAGGGTTAACAGCAAGTCAGCGGTGATGCTGTAATCCTCCAGGACTGCCAGCACGCAGCACTGTCGTTGTGTCAGATGTGGGGGGGCTGTGGTGAAGGAAGCTGTGCTAGCTCCAGCAGCTGCCTCAGTCGCGCCTGTCATTTTGGGTCTCTGCTCCCAGCAACATGGCTGATGTAGTAGGTAAACCGATTGACTCCCATGCTGGGTACAAATCTACATTCTTTCTCTCTTTACTGCACCCAGAAAATTGATGGCCTCTGAGAAAGAGCCTCTTCAGAAAATGAAGACAGTGCGTTAGGAATGTGTGCCCTTGTTGAGGGGCAGAAAGCACAAACCGTTGTTTGACAAACAACCAGTCCCCTGACTGTAATGGGGAAAAAAATGCAGGTAAGCCCAACTGCCCTCTGCCCTACTTCTCTTCTGCTGTGAGCAATTAATTCTCCAGCAAAATAACCAGAGGGAGCACTTTTTCCACAACATTGCTATTTTCTAAAATCTGCATTGGCTTCGTCCTTACATTGACATTGCAACCATCTGGTACAAACGGTTTGATAAGAAGTGGGGCAAATCCACCCTCTAGCTTCTAAAGAAGTACTCTTAGGGAACCATGCTAGTTTTCCCTTTTATTTTTAAAAAGACTTTAAGCTTTAAATCGGGGAGAGAAAAAGCAATTTGGAAACGTCAGGGCTGGACTTCAGCACCATTTGCATTCAAGTTCAAGTATTTTTATGGTTCTTGACTCAGTTGTTATTAAACAATATTCAGCCTCATAAAATCTTTGCCAGATTAAAAAGCAAAACAAACCAAAAAGCACTGCATGATTGTCATTGACTTCAAGGTTGGGAACCAAGGCACAGAAATGGATGGATCCAAAGTCGCAAAAACACCTCTGGCTAAGTTATTGCCCTAATCTCTGAATTACTTTTCTATGCCTGTCTCTCTCAAGGAACTGACACCCATGACAGGAAAAGCTGTATTTTCTTGGTGACATAAGTGGGGTTTTTTCTTTGGTAAATCTCTGTATATGCACAGCATATACTAAACTTCTGGATAATCACTGAGCAAGGCATGCAGCAGGCCAAGGGCAAAGCTGAGACAGTGACCTATATATTCTGGGATTGGCATGTAATGAGCCAGAGCATTTGCTAGCATCTTGGAGCAAGGGGTGTGCTTTCCTTCACCTGGGAGGCTCAGTAAAGGAGATAGAAAACTTCTGCTACATCTTCAGCCTTACTGGGAGAAATAAACCAAAGATCCCAAAGATGGGCCCACTAGATGAGACTGAAAGGCCAGTTTTCAGCCTATTAAAGGGGCTGGTAATGGATGTTTAGGGAAACATAATAGACAAAGTAAATATGCTCTTCCCTGGTATACCTTTCCATCTTCTAACAATAGATGATGAGGGATTTTTAGATTTGTGGCTTGCATGCAGACCATCACATTTAACAGGGCTCAGTAGACCTTTCTATGAATTAGTCTAGTCTTATTTAATCAGATTTTCCTTTTGACCTCCACCACATCCTGTGTCAATGATTCCCACAGCTTCATTCTGCAGTCTGTGGAAAAACACTTCCCTTTGTGATTCTTTTTAATCCTGAAGCTTAATAATTTCCACTGGGAGCCTCTTGCTTCCTTCTTTTTCTGAGAAACAATGAATAGTTGTTCTGCTTGCCACTCTAGATATTTTAGTTATCTGATAATCTCTCTGGGTTGTGTTTTCTCTGGACTGAAGTGCTTCAGTTGCTGTCTGAGTGAAACATTTCAAAGTTCTGATCATCCTTTCTGCCTTCTACTGTTCTCTACTATAATATTTATAGGTTAGAACGATCAGAAGCATATTCACTACTCAGGCTGTGAGCACACCATAGATTCATATAGTGGCATGAAACTGTTTTCTGTTGCATTCTTTACTCCTTTCCTGGCAATTCTCAACTTTCTGTTTATCCTTCTGACTAATGGTAGGGATTCACATTACATATTCTGAAAAGTATTCAGAGGAAGGAGGAAGAAGGCTACCCATGATCTCTACCCCCTAAAGACAAACCAAATTCATTTTAACATGGGAAGAAAACATAAGCATGTTTTTCATGGCTTTAGCCCTTTCACTGTTGGCTGAAGCAAACTTACTTTCCCCTCATCCAAAGATTTGGAGGGGCATTATGGGGTGAGGCATATTGCAGATCAAGAAAGCCCCACATGTGAAAAGCAGATGGAATTAATGGCATTGCAGCACAAGTATTTCACTTGAAGGCTGGGAGTAGGAAGAAAATGTAGGCTGGGTGTGGAGCAGGGAACAGGAGCAGAAGAGCAGTGTGTTCTTTGTCTCACTTGGAAGGAAAAGCAACTGGCTTAAATCACAGCATTTTGCATGGTGAGATTGGGAGGGATTTAATAGATTACAGGTCTGTGGTATTGCAAAAGCAAGCGCAGGTGTATTGATAGTTTACCTGACACTGACTGTGAACAAAAATTGGGAAATTCTCCAGTGGCAAACAAAAAGGATATTCTACAGCTGACTGGAAGCTTAACTTACTAACCATACTGTTAAAATGAGATTTAAATACTGGATGGGATTCTGGTGATTTTAATTTATGAATACTGATGGGATTTGTGAATTAACCTGGTATCCCTGTCCAACTATAATTTAAAAGTGGGGCTTTCTTCCAGCTGTTTCCTAGGCCAACAGCAGCATGAGACTCATTCATTGTGATTCATGGTTGTGCAGATGGTTGACCTTGCTAACAGAAGGTGATTATGAAGCAGGACTTCCTTGGTTGGTGTGTAGGTCACATCATTACCTTTCTTTTAGCCTCCTTAGAAGACCATCAGTAGAAGGGGACCACACTTGGAAGTACACAACAAACTGTGCCCAGAGCACCCTGCTCTGACCCAAAGGCAGCAAGTGTAGGGCAAGTTGTGCTTTATCTTTTTCTCAGAATAAACCAGCTCCTTGGCCAGCCCAGGGCAATGGAAGAAGAAATGCAATGTAAAGACATCTTAATTTTCCTTCTGATTTCTGTTTTTGGGGGTAGAAGGAGACTTTGCCAGAGGAGAACCAAATGTTTCCTTCTGCAGGCTTGTCAAAGCCCTTTTATTTTTCTTTAGCAAGGACCGTAGGGATGAGCATTTCCAGCACTCAGCAGCTTCCCCTGTTTGCCTTATGAATTAGTCACATAACGCTACTGCCTGAGCAGTCTTGCAAGGTGTGGCACCATTGCCATCAGGACACCCAGACTCTCCATAGCTCTCCTGTAATTTACGTGTCAAACTTGTGGCAAATTCTTTTCGCCATTAGTAGCTGTCTTGGGGAAAAACGACATTAAATGAGAAGTCATTACTGCTCATCTGTATTTGCGTTGGGCTGTTCAACTGGGATGCATGCTCAGACAAGGAATATTTGAAATGCAGGAGGCAAGCACTCCCAGTCAGCCAACATTTTTCACATGAGCTCTAAATTCTACCCTTAGTTATAATGGTGCCATACCATTTCCATGTAATGAATTGGGATAAGAGAGAGAATCCAGCCCTTAACATAGCATATGGTAGCCCTGTTTCTACAAAGATGATTAGTGCAGGATATAAGGCAGCAGCCATTGCCAAGGAGATATTGAGGGACAGTTTGTGAACTGCCACAGCTTCTGTCTTGAAATGCTACCAACAAAAGGGTTTTATTCTCAGTGACTGAAGCAGAAGGAACCTTAAAAGAGTGGCTGCTAGGAGAGGTTTTTTCAAATCTGTAGATACATGTGTCTTTGTAAAGAAATGAACAGTTTATCACAATTGTAAATGTACAAAACAGATTATTGGCCCAGCAGCAGGGAACTCGCACTCCCCTCTTTGCTGCAATCAGGTCACCTAGCCTCTTGGTCTCTCAAGCCCAGGCTGAACTTGTAGTTGCAGCAAAGGTAAAGAACTGCTGTGACTTAACACTGGTCTCTAGTTCGGGAAGAGCATTAACCTCCTCAGACACTGCCAAATCCATCCCTGGTGTGACATCATTTGAGTTACATCAGGCTTAATTTTGGACCAGATAACTGAACTGACTTTCACAGCAACAAGACTTTCCCTTACTTATGGAGCAGGGGTGGTGAAATGAATCAGGTCAAAGGAGACTAAACACTGGATAAAAACCTTGATCCCAGTTAGGAGTTTTGCCTGCTTTGGGACAGGGTTTGGCTGGCTATGCTAATTGTGGGGAGGTTACGATGTACTCGAGACATTGCATAACTGCCAGTTTAATTTACTGTAAATGTTATTGAAAGCTGAGAATTTAATTCTTTTGAACATTAAAGCTTACAGGAGGGTCAACCTCCTCTTCTTAAGTCATTATTTTCACAGAAATAAGTGATAAGATCCAATTTTCTTTTTCCTGTTCACAAGTTTGGTAGTTCTTTTTCTTTCTTTACTGTTTTTAGATTTTTTTTCTTTTCAACATGCATGCTATGTGCATATACATCCTCAATCACCATAAACATTTCCAAGTCCACCATCAACTCCTCTGAAGTCACCAGCACTTGTTTCTATATTTGTTCTTAGATGAAGGAGCAGGTTTTCATGCCAGGTCAGTGTATAATCAGCCCATTAGAGCAGGAACAGCTTTTTAAAATGCCTACTCTCAACATTTATTACATTGCTTGTGTTTTGCTGCATTACAGATTGAAATTCTTGTCAATTGAGTCTTGTAGTAAAATTGATCATCTCAAATTTTAATGAAGATTAATTTAATATCTTGATTATCATAGTTACATACTGTTTTAAAAATTATGGGGTTTTTTGAGTTCTCTTCCTTAAAAGGTATTTGGTGATTTTCCCCATAAACATATTTTTGTTAGACATACTCTGTCCCCTCTTCAACATTTCATTTTCTTGCATGCTTTGCAGGATCTTATTCTTGGCTTTTGCAGTTCACTTAACTGAATTCTGGCCACTGGACCAAAAAAGCATAAAGATGCATAGTAGCGGCACAGATAATATATTTTTCCACTGGATTTTTTTACTTTACCATTGCCTCTTTGCTCTTGACTTCCGGAGGTACAGATTCTACCTCAAAGAACAGCACCAGGAGGTAAACTGTCTTTAGTTTAAAAGCAGACAGATGGCTTTTATTGTTGTCCCTATTGACATGTGAAGGTCAAACAGGATTGCTTCTTACTTCTGCTGATCTATTCCATCACTTGAACTTGTAAAGATTTATGTTGATTATTCTAAAGAAGGAATTCAGTTCAGCTGTGCTCTGTTATCTGTATCAGATGTGGAAGCTTGACTGTGAGTAATAGCAAAAATTTTGTCATTAAAGTCATTAAATGGATTCTGAATACATGGAAGTGGCAAATACATTGAAAAAAAGAAGAAAAAAAGGATTTATGGGGACTTTACTAAGGAAGATAATCCACCATCATTTTGAAAGAAAAGAATCAAGTCAAATTCAGAAACAGTAATATGACCTACTTCAGTTATATTGAAATAGTCTGGTTTGCATTTGTCATGATTTTATACTACTAGATAACATAGAATCGTAGAATTGTAGAATAGTTAGGGTTGGAAAGGACCCTAAGATCATCTAGTTCCAACTCCCCTGCCATGGGCAGGGACACCTCCCACTAAACCATGCCACCCAAGGCTCTGTCCAACCTGGCCTT
>JANRGW010051337.1:0-16959 GCA_024733675.1 Psilopsiagon aymara | reverse complement strand
GTTCTTATCTCAACCTGTGGGAGTTGCATTCTTTCAGTTCTCCTTCCCATCCCTCCAGGAGCAGAGGGAAGAAAAAGAGGGAAGTGAGTGAACAAACTGCATGGTTGATTTATGGCCTAAACCACGACAAGCACCTTCAAAGGAAAAAAAAATGTCTCTGGATTTGATGGCAAAGCAACAGAAAGCACAGCTACTCTAACTCCAAATACAGCAGCTACACCAACATCAAATACAGTGGCTACACCAGCTCTAGTGACAAGTACAGCAGCTACTCAGATTCTGACTACAACAGATAGTGCAGCTACTCCTACTCCCAGTACAGCAGCTACACCAACCCCAGGGACAAGTACAGCGTCTACTCAAACTCCAATCGCAACAGACAGTGCAGCTACTACAGCTCCAAGCACAGCAGCTACACCAGCCTCAGCAACATGTACAGCAGCTGCACAAACCCTGACAACAGATGCTGCAGCTACTCTGGACACAGTGATAATCACTGCAGCTAAACCAGAGGGCCAATTCGTGCCAACATCAGTTGCCCTGTATGCAAGGGCAAAAGCAAAAAAGAGACAAGAAAGACGAAGAAGCAAGATGAAGAAACAATGCACTCACTATCTGGGACAGCACCTGATCAGAAGTCATTATCACATGAATCAGAGGAAGAAGAAGAAGAAGAGGTGCCTTCTCAACTCTGGACCTCAACCGAGCTACAGAATATGCAAAAAGATTTTGTCAACCAGGGGAGCACATCATCACCTGGTTGCTCCAATTCTGGGACGATGGAGCCAATGGTCATAAACAAGGAGGTAGGGAAACCAAGCAGCTGGGATCACTTACTAGGGAAGGGGGAACTGATAAAGCAATTGCAAGAGAGAAACTGTCTCTCAGCCTCTGGAAGTTGCTTTTAGCAGCTGTGAAAGAAAGTTTCCCATACAAGGAGGTTGCTATAAGTCATTTGGCCAAGTGGATTACTCTAGAGAAAGGCATCTAGTCTCTGATGGAATCAGCCTTTGTAGAGATGATCTATCACATGCCAGATGCCGGGGATGCACCCATAGATCTAGATGAAGATGAAGTTGAATGTACACAACCCATATGGCGGAAATTTACGTGGAATGCACTGTCATCATATGCCCATTCACTAGGAGCAGTAACCTGGAATGACATCGTACCACTAACAGTGGATGAAATAATTCATATACTCTGAGAGTCTGAAGACAATCTCACCCCTTCCATCTTTTCAGCTGTGGAAAAACTGTCTCAGGAGTTCAAACAATTGAGAGACGATCTGTCTGCTCTATCCAGCTCCTCATGTGTACTAACACACCTCAGCTGTTAACAAAAGATATCCTACTGCTTGAGAGAGAAGATGTAGAAGGTATACGCCACAGGCCACCCTATGGTTTTACATGTGGGATTATAGAGAAGACATGATGAAGTGGGATGGAAAACCTACCTCAGCTCTGGAGGAATGGGTGAGTGAATTGATGTGGAGAACAAAGGTCAAGGATGATCATCCCATGAAACCAGCAGCTTCAGCCTCTAGTGAGGAGGTTCCCATATGGAGTGGAAGAGCTGATTTTACTCCAACTCCTATGATAAAGAAGACTAATCTCTTTCTACAAGAAGTAACTATTAGAGGGGCCCTGCCTCCAGCCAGGTGAAGGTAGGCAACAGTCAGATTTACTGAACTGTGTGGATCAGACGGCCTGGCACGTCAGTCCCACAGAAGTATAAGGCTCTAGTAGATTTTGATGCACAGTGTACCCTGATGCCATCAAGCTTTCAAGGGGTGGAACCCATTTCTATTTCTGGAATGACAGGAAGATCTCAAGAATTGACTGTACTGGAGGATAAAATCAGCCTGACTGGAAGGAAGTGGCAAATGCACATCATTTTGTCTGGTCCATAGGCTCCATGCATTGTTGGAATAGACTGCCTCAGGAGAGAGTACTTCAAAGACCCAAAAGGGTACCAACGAGATTTTGGTATTGCTGCTCTGGAGACAGAGGAATTTGGGCAGCTGCCCACTGTGCCTGGTCTCTCAGAGGATCCTTCTGTCATGGGGTTGCTTGAGGTCAAAGAACAAGTGCCAATTGTGACCACAGCAGTGCACCAGCGGCAATATCACACCAAGTGAGACTCCCTGATTCTTATCCATAAGCTGAACTGTGGACTGGAGAGCCAAGGAATGTTCAGTAGGACTCCCTCACCCATTCACCCTTTAACAGCTCCATATGGCCAACATGAAAGTCTAATGGAGAGTGGAGACTAACAGTAGACCGTTGTGGCCTGAATGAAGTCACACCACCATTGAGTGCTGCCATACCGGACATGCTAGAACTTCAGTATGAACTTGAGTCAAAGGCAGCCAAGTGGTATGTTACGGCTGATACTGCCAATGCATTTTTCTCAATTCCTCTGGCAGCAGAATGCAGGCCACAATTCGCTTTTACTTGAGCAGGTGTCCAGTACACTTGGAACCGATTGCCCCAGGGGTGGCAACACATCCCTACCATCCGCCATGGACTGATCCAGACTGCACTGGAACAGGGGCAAGCTCCAGAACACCTGCAATACATTGATGATATTATCGTGTGTGGTGATACAGCGGAAGTCTTTGAGAAAGGGAGGAAAGTAATCCAAATCCTGCTGAAAGCCAGTTTTGCCATAAAACAGGGTAAGGTCAAGGGATCTGCACAGAAGATTAAATTCTGGGGAATTCAATGGCAAGATGGACATCGCCAGATCCACACAGATGTGATTAACAAGGTAATAGTAATGAGCTCACCAACTAATAAGAAAGAAACACAAGCTATCTTGGGTGTCGTGGGGCTCTGGAGGATGCACATCCCAAATTACAGTTTGATTGTAAGCCCTTTCTATCATGTGACCTGGAAGAAGAATGATTTTAAATGGGTCCCTGGGTAACAACAAGTCTTTGGGAAAATTAAACAAGTGAGAGTTCATACAGTAGCCCTTGGACCAGTCTGGACTGGGCCAGATGTAAAAAATGTATTCTATGGGGCAGCGGGGGGGAGCATGGTCCTAAATGGGGCCTCTGGCAGAAAGCTCCAGGGGAGACTCAAGGTCAACCCCTCAGCTTTTGGAGTTGGGGATACAGAGGATCTGAGCCTAGTTATACCCCAACTGAAAAAGAGATACTGGCAGCCTATGAAGGGGTTCGAGCTGCTTCAGAAGTGATTGGCACTGAAGCACAACTCCTCCTGGCACCCCGGTTGCCCGTGCTGGGCTGGATGTTCAAAGGCAGGGTCTCCTCTATTCATCATGCAACCAATGCTAGATGCAATAAGTGGGCCACACTAATTACACAATGAGCTCAACTGGTAAATCCCAGTAGTTCAGGAATTCTAGAAGTCATCATGGACTGGTGCCCTGGGTTCAGCAGTAGCAGTCATTTTTCTCCTTCTTTGTAGCGGGTGCCGTGCCGTGTTTTCGACTTTCGGCCTGGGAACAGCACTGATAACACTAATGTTTTTTAGTTGTTGCAGTAGTGTTTAGTCTGACCAAGGACTTTCTGAGTCTCATGCTTTGCCAGGGAGGAGGGGAAGCCAGGAGGAAACTGACAGGACACTCGACCCAAACTAACCAAAGTGGTATTCCATACCACAGCACATCATGCCCACTATACAAACTGGGGGCAGTTACCCGGAAGGGTATGATCATTGCTGTGTCGGGCTGGGTATTGGTTGGTGGATAGTAAGCGGCTGCATTCTCTTCCCTTGTTATTTCCCTTATCATTATTATTATTGGTGGTAGCAGCAGTGGTTTTGTGTTATACCTTAGTTACTGGACTGTTCTTATCTCAACCCATGGGAATTACACCTTTTGATTCTCCTCCTCATCCCTCCGGGAGTAGGGAGAGGAAAGGGGAGGAAGTGGTGAGTGGCTGCATGGTTCTGAGTTGCCAGCTGGGCTTAAACCACGACAATAATTTTAATGAAAACATTTCATGCTTCCTTAGAAGTAGTTGTAGTCAGAAGCAGATTGATTAATAACAGAACAACTAATAAGGAGCTCAAAAAAAGGGTGAATAAGCACATTTCAGTGTTTCCATTTCAAAGGATTTGTGCCATGCATTTTGTTCAACTTTTGCCAAAATTAAGTAGACTTACTACCCTAAGAAAACCAGAACAGAAAAAAAACCCAAAGAAACCCAAACAAACAAAAACAAAACAAACCGACAGAACGAAATAAAATCCCCCAAGCACAACAAAACACCAAAGAAAAAAACATATCAAAAGACAAAAAACTTTAGTCCATCATTCCATTAAGTTTCAATTTCACCAATCCAATGGCATTTATCAAACTCTAGTAATGGCTTGTACATTAGCAGGGCATTTGATGAAAGACATTTTAGTCCAGGTTTGGCCTGATACAGAATAGGCAATAGAAGTAATGGGCCATTAATTCTATTAGAGGGAAGGTCGAAAGGGAGGCATTAATCCACATGTCGTTTCAAGTTACTTTCATAGAATCATAGAATTGACTAGGTTGGAAAAGAGTTTTAAGATCATCAAGTCCAACCTTTACCCCAGGGCTGCCAAGTCCACCGCTAAATCATGTCATTAAAGGCCTACTTTTGTTTTTGAAAGCTTCCAGGGACGGTGATTCCATCACTTCCCTGGCAAGCATGTTCCGTTGCTTAACAACCCTTTTAGTGAAGGCATTTTTTCTTGCTATCCAAACTAAACCTGCCCTGGCAGAGCTTGAGGCCATTACCTCTTCTCCTATCACTTGTTATTTGGGAGAAGAGACCAGCTACCTCCTTGCTCCATCCTCCTTTCAGGTAGATGCAGAGAGCCTTAAGGTCCTGCCATGAGTTTAGCTGTAGCAGTCATTTTTCTCCTTCTGAGTAGCTGGTGCAGTGCTGCGCTTTTGACTTTAGTCTGAGAACAGTGCTGATAACACACTGCTAGTTTTAGTTGTTGCTAGGTAATGTTTACTTAGATCAAGAGCTTCTCAGTCTCCTGCTCTGCCAGTGAGGAGGGGCATGGGAAGCCAGGAGGAAGCAAAGGGCTCCGGAGCCAAACTAGCCAAAGGGGTATACCATGCCTCAGCACGTCATGCCCAGTATATAAACTAGGGAGAGTTACCTGGAAGGCCCAGATTGCTGCTTGAGTCAGACTGGGTATCAGTCAATAGGTGTTGAGCAATTGTATTGTAAATCAATTGTGTTTATTGCTTTCTTTTCATTTTCCCCTTTCAGTTTTATATTCTCTCCCCTTGTTATTTCCCATATCATTATTATTATTGGTTGTAGCAGTAGCAGTTTTGTGTTACACTTATCTACTGAACTGTTCTTATCTCAACCCATGGGAGTTACATTCTTTTGATTTTCCTCCCCATCCTTCCCGGAGGAGGAGGGAAGAAGGGTGGGGAGTGAGTGTGACTGTGTGGTTCTGAGTTACCGGCTGGGCTTAAATCAGAACAGGTCCTCCCCGAGCTTTCTCTTCTCCAGACAAAACATTCCCAATCCCCTCAGACATCCCTTGTCAGACCTGTTCCCAAGACCATCCACTACCTCTGTTTCCTTCTCTGGACCCACTCCAGCATCTCAGTGTATCTCTTGTGAGAGAGAGTGAGTGAGGGGCCCAGAGAGCAAGGGTCCCAGAAAATGAGGGGCCCAGAAATGAGCACACTATTCAAGGTGGAGCCTCACCAGTGCGCAGTACAGAACAACCACTTCCCTAGTCCTGCTGGCTGCACTTCCTGACACAAGCCAGGATACCTTTGGTCACTTTGGCTGCCTTAGTACCCTGCTATCTTATGTGCAGCCAGCCATTAATCAGCACCTCCAGGTCAGAATTTCTGAGTAGAGCCAACAAAATATCTTGGGGCCAGTCTTCCACAAATCTGAAAACAACTTCCTGGCAAATTCCCATGTGAAACCTCACCACACACCTCATCCTAGTCAAATTACACTATCTCTGTGAGTAGCATTTTCTGATGTGCACAAGGAATGTTGTTTGCTTGCTGCAGGGATTGAGAAACCAGAGATCGTGTACATTCTCATAGTAGCTAGACGAGCTCTGATTCTTATCAGCATCTCACAAATGTGTCACATTAGAAGTTGCACAGTTGCTCAAATGGATACAGCTGTTATGGACAGGGCACAATCCAGCCCCCACCACACAGACAGACACACAGAAAATGTATTATAAATTATTTATAAATGTGATAAAAGCAGCCTGAAAGAAAAGTCTTGTGTTTGAAGTGACTCAGCCTGGAACTTCAGACAGCTAGAGGTTAGTCAGCTCTTGTATGACCAAAAGGAAATTTGTACTGCTAGTATTACTGAGACCCTGCACTTCACATTAACTTTTACCTCTACTTTTCCAATGAGGACAGGAAGCAAAATCTCAGCAACTGGTTAGCATGCTGCTCATGCTGACCAGCTGTGTCTCTTTTCTCATTATATTCATGAATCAATGCTGATGACAATGGAAATTCAAAAAATGAGGTTTTCTTTCTATAGCTGTCCCATCAATTTTTTAAAAGGTTTTTAGGAAGTATAATTCAACATTTAAATAGCTAGATGGGTAGTAGGATAGCTGTGAAAACAGCCTTCCTGCTGGGATTGTTTCAGTGCTTTGCAGCTTTGCATTTCTTGTCTTTTCAGTCACGCTGCATGTTAAGAAGGATTGGTTGTTCTGAAACATGCCTTAGGCAGTGTCCTCTGTGATATGCTTGGAAAAGGATTGCAACAGCACCATAAAAAAAAAGTAAATTTAAAAATCTGTTGTCCAGGGCATTATTTCAGGTGAATCTGGATTTTATTATTACAGTATTAAATATTAGAATAACATGGGTGAGAGAATAAGAGAGAGAGTACACGTGAGTGAGAAGAATGGACTTTGTAAAATATTAGGGTATTAGAGAGGCATCATACCCTTGAGGGCATACACTTTCATTTTAAAGCCCAAGAGTATGTCCACTAAGAAAAAAATCATTTTTTAAGCAATCACTGGAGACAGTGACATCATACCAGAATAAAAGATCGGGAATTTAAGGGCTCAGATTCCATGTGAATATCCCAGGTTTTGAGGAGCAAAGATCACATTCCTGCGAAACCTGGTTCAGCAGCTCTATTGACACTCTTTCCTTCCTTATAATAGTCTTAGCAATTACAGATTTGGGTTGGCAGGAGAAACAGGATATGTCTAAAAGGACTTTGGTCTTTTGGTATGTAACTGTTCAGTGTTAATTTTTTAACACAATCTTGGTGAAGAACAAGCCCTCCCCTCACCATGTTGTCGAAGGAGGGAGAGTTTGCATTTGACCCAGTCAGCCTCTTTAGAACACAACAAACTGCAAAGCCATGTCTTCCACATTAGTCCAGGATTTAGTGGCCTCTGTGGGCTGAGAAAAGTATCTCCAGGACATATCTCTTCACTTGAAGACTTCTCCCAGATGAAGGGAAGTAATATGCTCCTTCTTTTGAAGCTGTTCCTTTGTGCAGTGCTTTTTTCTCTTCATATAGTTTGAAAAGAAAACATGAAAATATCCATTCCTGTGCAGCTGTACAGTTAACGCCATTGTTATCTTTGGTGCTCAGTGAGACATGCAGGGTTAATTAGCACTTCACTACAGCCTAAGGCTGCTGCTAGCATAGAACTGATGGAGAAATCTTTATTTAAATTATTCCATTCAACTAACTATTGAAAACAAAATGATCAATTGATACATCTACTCAGGTATTTCTTCCAGCAGAGAACATTCATATTTAATATATTCTCCTTCTTTAGCCTGCACTACCAAATTTATAGCATATTATTTATGGGAAAATATAAACCTCTAATGGATTTGATTTAGTTTGCTTGTTTGGGTTTTTTTATAGCAGACAACACACATAGAATCAAATAGCAGTAGATTGACTATGACGAGCTAAGATTTTATTACAAGCTCAAGGACCCTTAGATTATTTTTAGAATTTCATACATCACTTGGACACTTTCTAGAGTATGTTATCTGTGTATGTACTATTGGGGTTCTGACTATGCATGTGCTTAACTATTTTGAATTAGGACCTTAACTGGTGAATTCATATCTACTAACACATGAGAGGTGAACAGGGTCTTCTCTATTATTCTGGGGTTGTCATTCCATCACAACTTTGAATCCAAAAATAGCCAAAATGTAGTTGCAGTTTCAGGAAAGGAAACAAGCCTGTTGCTGAGTGTATTACCACTAGTTATCTATTATTTTTAAAAAAGTAGACTCTTATTTAAACAAGGACTTAATTTTTATTCCATTTGCTAAATTCTTAAGAGGTAATTAGCAGAAATCCTTTACTTTTAAGAGTTCTTTGTGTCCTGAACATCCAGGAGCTACTTGAGCACTTTGAAAACAAAACTTTTCCTTGAACATTGTCTCCCACATCTATGGAGACTATGTATTCATTATTATATAGTAAATTATTTTATTTTAGCAATATATTAGTATTACCATTGTTGCTGTTGTTATTATTATTGCAATATAATGAAGTGGACTTAGTAGGAAGCTTTCCACAAAATTCAGTTTCTTAACTTCAAACTCAGCTGAAATACATCAAATACTAGAGCTTCTGATGAAGCTAGGAGTTGACAGGCGTATACCAATAAATTGTTGGCTAAATTACATGAAAAGGCAAAATCTGGTCTTCCTAGGGATACAGGTGAAGCAGACTGTCCTAAACTGCAGAGCTGAAAGGAGTCAGTGGCAAATGCAAGGTGATTTCCCAGGGATCTCCCAAGGTAGCTGTGGCCTTGAGAAGAGCATCAGTTCAACAGCAAAGTAGCAGTGACAATATCTCTGGAAACACCCTTTGTTCTCCAATCCCTTGGCACAAATATTTACAAGGAGAGGTAAAGGTCTTAATCATTAGGCCTGTCAGCCGAATAAATTCCATAATTTCCTTATGACCTAATGACATGAGTCAAAGTATCCTGGTTTTATTCCACTTATAAACAATATATGGAGCTGAGCAGTTCTAAGGAACCATATTTGAGGTTTGACCATTCATACTTAATTTATTATATATATATATACTGTTATATATAAAAATATATATAAGAGATATTTATATATCATTATAATCCCTTTCCAAGAACAAGATTAAAAAGTAGCAAGTTTTGATTATGGAGGGTTTGCAGAATGATTTGCAATTATTTCCCTGGGAATTTCTAATACATGTGTTTACTGAAATATTTGACCAGATGAAGTCACCATCTGAGCAATTAGAAGGGCTGACGAAGAAAACAGCATATCATTGCGCTTTTTGACTTATGGAAGTGCATGTGACAAATCAAGCAGAGAGAGCTGCAGAAGGAAGACCTCACAGTTCATCTTAGAATATCTTTCCCTCAATTTATCATATATTCTGAAAACCTTATGCTGAACTACATCTTCATGGACAAAACAATTAGTTGCTTGCATCAGTGCTAAGGCCTTTGGATAGAGAGGGCAGTAGAAGATTTTAAACTATATAACTAATCAGATAAAGGGCACAAGTTATTTCTAAAAATGTCATAGAACCAAAATAGCATATATTTGTTCAGAATTTACACATAAAAATCTTAAGATGCTATCATCATTTAACTATTTGTCAGTAGTGAAAATAATGCTTGAATTTAACAATTTGTCTTTTCTGCCTTTTCAGATTTCACCAAAAGCTTCTTTGTGTTTAACTTTAGCAGCGAAGTGGAATAATATAGCCTGTTCATTCCATTTAGAGTGATTTATAACCATAGCTGAAAATCGAATAGAAATGTTTATGAATAGCACATACTGATACTGGCTTTACATTCTGCACAAACTAATTCTGACTCCCAATATTTTGAATTCAATTCTATTTTCCACTTCACTAACTTTTTAAAATGCCCATCATGATTACTAACTGGGGGAGGTTCTTCTTTCTCAGACAGGACTAAAAGTGCGCTCACACAAATTTACTGATTCAGAAGAGGTACTTAGTCTATTTCCCAAATGCATGCTTTGGTGTTATCCTACTTAATAACAAAACTAAGCTAAGGTCTTGCAAGAATACTCCAGTCATAAAAGTATTTTATCATTAAAATTTATTTGTATTCTGCTACTGGAGGTCACTTGTTATGATACTAGTAAGAATGGATATGTGTATTTTACTTCATGCATGTAAGCACATCAGTAGTTGCAGTGACATTAGTCGCAGGCTCTGAAGCTGTCCCATATGCTAAAATCTGGTTATAGAAATCCTAAGATGGCACATAGATGGATTGCAGCTGGATACATTATTGTTGACTCTTTTTCTATTTTATTAAGTTCATATAAAAATCATGTAGATGGACATCCTTGACTTCCTTTTATCATAGTTGAATGCTATACAGCAGCATTTAAACTAAAGGGATTATATTACTTTAGAAAAGGAGCTATTTCAGACAGGTTTGGCGCATATTCATTACTTCTCCCATTTAAGATTTTAATGACCATTTCACTCAAGGATTCAGGACGCCAGCCAGTCTTTGTCAGCTGAGGTCATGCTGAGATTTAATATGGGACAAATAACTCCACACCTTTTTCCTTTTTTTTTTTTTTTTTTTAATCTCTGAAGTGCAGGATTCTGAATGAAAACAGAAATATTCAGCTGATACATTTTCAGTGTGTGTCAGTATATTTATGACCAAGAAAGGTTTCTGAGTTCTCTCGTGTTCTTTCCATTCTAGCATATTTAAAGAAGTGACAGACACAGGCTCTTTTTCTGCTTTTCTTTTTCCCTTTTACCAATCTATAAATTTACAATTAGTTTATAACTACTGATGCTTCCTAGTAATTAAGGAGTTACTGCAAGTCTGACTCCAGAAAAAACAAAGCAAAACAAAGCAAAGAGTTAATTGTAATTAGGATTCATTACATCAAGAATAAATGGTTTATATATATATATATATATATATGAGAGATGGATTAGCTTGCATATTTTTACAGCCTCTTGAAATAATGTTTCTAGATGTCCTGTTTGTGTGGTTTACTTTTATAACAACCGTTGCAAAGGTTTCAGCTGACAAACTGCAGTAGGTATTCATCAGGCTGATCAAAAAACCATGAGTTAAATCATCTCAAGAGTCATAACCTTGTTCTTTCCTATTTTAATACGACATATAGTTGCTGAAATAATTTAACATAAGAAGTAGTCTTCTCTTGTTCAACAGTAACAGATTTTACATAGAGAAAAAAGCATAAAATTCACAATAAATAGCTGGGTTTTTCTTTTTCAGATTGACATCTCCCCATAGCCAAGATGTAGAAAGATAATAGTAGTGCTGAAATAATAATTAAGACCTCTCTGCCTAAAGTCATTTGAGGGTGAATTTTTTGATTCCTAGAGATTGCTCCGAAGCTTTCTAAGTACAGTATAGTTTGGAAGCCGTCTGCCTACAAGATTCAAGTGTTGTAGAGCCTTGGTCAAAAAGCATTCTAGCTTTTACTGTTAGGATTTTTCTGACCTCTACACAGCAAACATGTTTACCTGTGGACTATTGCTCTTGTTTCTTTAAAATCATTTTTCTCCAATACTGCCATCAACTGTGAACTGACAGATGCTTGTGGATCACCTTGTGCTTCAGGCAGCTGTGCGTTCTAATCTTATCTAGACAGCCCTCAAAATACATGACAACTATCCTCACAACCTAGAAGTGGCTATCAGACAAGTCAGCGCAGTCAGAAAGAAAGTACCTACCAGGTCTGTTTTAGCATTATACGAGTGGTGAGTGTTGAACCAGAATAAATATTTCTAGACCTGATTAAAAAAAAAAGACATTGAAGAGATTTTTTATTAGTGTAGGTTTTTCTCCTCTCCTAGAATTTTTAGCACTTCACAGATCCTCCTTCCCCTGTTAAGAAAACTGCTTCAGTTTTCTATCATTTTTTATCTCTTATTCAGTGAATAAACCACCTCTGCCTGTTAATAGAGATTTGAATTAGCGCTGTTTACAGAAAGCTTTGGTTTCTCTCAAGATATTTCAATATAATTTAATATGCATTTATTCTTCTAAATTAAAAAAGAAGAAATCTCCTGCAAAGCAACAGGCTTATATTCTTTTAAATTTGTTCTTCTTAATATTTAAATCAAAGTCTCAAATAATTTTAAATCTAACAAAATTAAGAAAAATCAGTCTTCAGTAAAATGTGTTGCTAAAAATGGGAGGAGAAAAGTGTGTAAAACCAGAAAGTATTAGGAACAAAATTTGCCTTCAAGTCAAACAAGAAACTGAGGGAAAAATAGAGGGAAGGTTGGGGGGGAGGGGGGGGGAACCAACACAAAACCAACCAACCAACCAACCAACCAACCAAAAAAGAACCAAAAAAGAACCAAACCAGAATCTAATTCAGTTAGTTCAAAAAACAAAACTTATGTAAAGTATTTGGTGCAATGCATACATATTTTTTTTTTAGCTCTAGCTTGTATTCCAAAAAGACATTTAGTGGTGAATTTAGCTTAACATAGGCAAGCGCAAAACTGATTTCTCTTTTCTAAATGATTTTTTTCTTTCCAGTGGTGCTTTCTGTTTTCTTTCTTGGTTTGTTGTTTTTTTTTATTGTGTAACAAGGCACTGGATCTGACTCACTCTAATGCATTCTTTTAGACACTTGAGCTTACAGTTATCAAACAAAGCTTATCTATCTTATGGTTTACTGACCTTTGTTCTTAGAAAGCTCTTTTTTACTCATTTTGTTTATTATGTCATGTAAGTATGAAAAGGTTTGAAATACAAAATGCTTCTTTTTACAACACGAAAGTCTTACCTGCTGCTAAACAAACAATTAACTGCAAAGTTAATAATTAACAATGGCTTACTTTTATACTAAATTGTGAATGTAGCTTTTAAATGGGAAAGAAATCATGACCTGTCTTAACAAGCGTTAATATGAACATAAATGCTGGTAGACACACCTCCACTTCCATTTGAAAAGTGATTGCTTAATGTAGCAAAGACCTTTGAAATTTGCGACACTCATAGAGTAACCCAGTAATTGCTGTTTCTGAAATTATGTCCTAAATATATTATTCAAAGAGGGAAATTATGTGGGTTTGAAGGCTGAGAAGATTGAACAATCACATTACTTGGAATTATGAACAAGACATATTAAAAATTCAAATTCCAGTGATATGCTTAATTGTACTAATATTCCAGAAATACATTTGAAGTCTTATTCACATGCTTATAATAAAAAATGTGAACTTGTCACACAGCTATGACAGTGGCATCTAACAGACTTCATTAACTTAAGTTCATCTTTACTCTTGCCTGCTCTCTCTCCAGAACATGGAATTCATAGCTCATGTGTCAAGAGTGACCAACCACTCAAAGAGGTGCAAATCAGTTAACAAACCAGCTTTATTTTTCCCAGCAAAAGAGCTAATGTTACTTTTGGAGAAGCCACCAATAGTACACAGAATTTGGGGAAAATATAAAAAGAAGTCTATCTTGTACTTGAAGTACTTGAAAGTTTTTGCCCATCTTAGAATTTGTGTGCATGTTCATGCTCTTTCAGAACTTAAAAAAGTTCTGCAAAAGTGCCAGTTTTGCCAGATATATCTGGCTTTCTTATATGCGATTTTTACCAGCTTTTCCAGATAGCTAACAAATCTGACCCTGCAATAAATTAAAATCTTCACTAAGAGATTATTTCTTCTGAAATTCATTGCAGAAAAATATGTTTGGACCATAGCCACCCATTTTCTAAATGAAATTCCCTTTGAATAGAGGACTGCAGAAGCCAGTGAATGGCTGCTGCTTACCTTGTGCTTACCATCTCAGACTTTCTATCCATAGTGGAAACTGAAAGCTATGTCTGTTTATCTCATGGAACCCAGCAGGCTTATGGAGAAATTCACCATTCATTCTCAAATCTGAATGAGATCAGCATTCTCCAAAGCCAAAATTATTTCCAGCTGATTTATGGCAAAATCTCCTGCAGATTACTTTTGCCCAAACCAAAACCACCTAATGTGTACATTTAGAATGTACCATTCAACAAAGAGATCTTCAGTCCTCACGATAAGTATATAGAATTTCTAAAGCATTAAGCGGACAACAAATGTCTGTACTTTAGAAAGCTCTTGAAAGTGCTTCTGAATTGATACCATGGAAAGCCCTACCAGAGCAGGAGCTTATTGAGTCAGTCATTGGTTTCAGACTAATGCACTGTACATAACTGCTGCATTTTCAGTTGTAAAGGCCGTCAACAGTCACTGTTAAAGTTAAAAGATTGCTAAGAACGTATTTAAGCATGGACACCATGTCAGGCCGAAAAATGCCAACAAATAGAAGAGAGTAGACAAACATACAGCAACGCAAAAGCAGCTGTTGATAGCAGAAGTAAAATGAAGTTGTTAAGAAGTCCTGAACTTACTGAATTAACCTTTCTAAATAACATAATTAATCAAACAAAACAAACAAACAAAAAAACCCAACAATAAACGAACCAAAAAAAAAAACAAACCAACCAAACAAAAACCAACAAAAACAAAAAAACACTCAAGTCTGCAGTGTAGTAGTAGTACGGTTGTAGTACAGATAGCATACATGAATGCAATACTAACTCCCCAGAGCCCTTTCTTCAGCTTGGCCTTTCCCTCTCTTTTCATCCCTACTTTAAGCTGGCCAGCACATCTGTGTTAAGACTTAGGGGGAATCCTGAGAAGTCCTGCAGTACTGTTGGCACGGCCTGCATTGTCACAGCTAATTGGATCAATATTCACCCACATAGAAATCAGATCTAGGTTTTAACCTCTACCTTTCAGCAGGTCATCCTGTGCACACAAGAAATTGGATGTGTGGTCAGATGACATTTTGATCGAAAACCCTTTTAAGACATCTCATTTGCCGCAAAAGCATGCCTTCAAGAAACATCTTTCTCAGTGGTTTTCAGAAAAACAGCTGACCAGTAAAATAATTTTTTCATTATTATTATTTGACAGAGTAAATGTTTTCACACAATAATGGCAGACACAAAAAAAAAAACAATGAAAAAGAAATAATGAATACTACTTTTCCAGTATGAATTCATTAACCTTTTTAATGCACCTTTTTATTGGCCAAGCGTCATATTACTGACATAAGAAGCTTTTAATTCCCAACTGAAAATGAAACACTGAAACATTTTATGTCAGGAATAGATGAAGCTGAACAGATCAACTTTAAACTTGGCTGACTACAGTGAGGCATTTGGAAACAGGCATCTAAACAAGTAGCTCTGTTTTAAAATATGCTGAGTATCTGTGATTACTATTGACAATCATGAGGATCGTAATATTTAGCAGCCTTCATAATCATACTCCTTATTTAGGTACTGAGAAGCAGGTATAATTAGTAATTAGATTTTATAGATAAGATTTTATAGGTTGCAGTTGTGCAACACTTCACTTAAGCTACAGTACATGGCAGTAACTATCCACCAACACTAAGTGCAGCAATTGAATTTAATGTAATTATTTTAACTAAAACTCACCAGATTTTGTAGCAGTTATAACCTTAATGAAAAGAGCCATCCTGGGATCTAGTTTTATGTTCTTAGTTAAACTTTTATTTCCACTTGTAGTAAAATTGATCATCTCATTATTTCTAGTAAACCTCCTAGATCAATAAGGAATAGTAATTGAGAGAGAAAAAAGAAATGGATTAAAAAAAAATAGGTTTTTGTTGTGTGGGTTTTAATTTTTTTTCATATTTGAGACATAAGCCAGGGTTTTGCTAGAACATCACTCTTATTTACACCATCTTCTAATGCTGGCGATACCTGTACCTCTTGTTGCTTCTTATTTGGAATGGAATTATGCTTTGTGGTAAAATAAAACACCACAAGTTAAAGAAGACTGTCAATTTCACTTCACCATGCTGACAGAATTAAGATTCTCTTAAAATTCTGATTCAGTTTATATCAAAGGCTGTACAAATTGTTGATTTGGACATCAAAAGTTTGATGGCTCTTGCTTACAAGAAGGAAGTTTTCAGAGCAGAGCTTCTTGTTCTTGAGAAGGACTGTTGCTGTGGCTAAAGCTTACATCTTGTGTTCTTGTCTTTACAGCAGCTCTATGGCAGCAACATATAGAAAAAGTAACACCAAAGCAGAAATGCTTTGCTTGCAACGTGAAGCAAAATTTCAGGTTAGTAATAGCTCTTAGCTAAACTGATGGTGTTGCAACAGGAGGTATTTGTTTTCAGAATTATTTTCTGGAGGATCCAAGGCCAGACAGGTGAGCAATTACACAAAACTTAGTTGCTTATCAGCAGTGTGTTTCACTTCTATCTGTTTCACTTTATATCAAGTAAAATGCTTGCTTTCACATTGGTAGGAGTTATTCGCAACAGGGCCATTAGAAATTGGATAGTCAGGAGGATAGATTTCTAAGGCTGCAGCATAAAATTGAAGTAGTTCACATGTAGCCCTCCGTGATTATTCAGCAACAACTATTCCAGTGACTTAAGTTCTCATATAAGCAAAAATAATGAAACTGGAATATACAACAATCAGTTCAAATCTAAAGCCAGCATTACCTGGAGGATAAATGTTCCATTTGTGTATCAGTTCACACCATAAAACAAGCCAAGAAAAAACTGATGGACTGAAGTCCTGACTGACCTTCCCTACAGTCTTCAGGGTCAGTTCAGTTGAACAATACATAAAATTCCCTTCAAGGAATGGTTTTAGAGTGCCATAGCTTACATCTCTACTCAGGCGATAGCTTGCCTCTGTACTTTCTGAGTCATATTGGATAGCATTACTTCTGCACTCCAGCCATGAAGACATGATGTTTAGATGTTGCATACATGTTTTGGTTTTATCTTCTCTACCATGAAAAAATTATTAATTCTGAACATAGTGCCATGTTGTTCTCATTCCACTGTGGGTGTAAAGAACCTTGTTGTGGAGGATTTCTCAGCTAGAGCAGCTGCAGGGAGAACTTTGAGATAGCAGAGG
>JANRGW010051334.1:0-10071 GCA_024733675.1 Psilopsiagon aymara | reverse complement strand
GCTGCGGACAGCGGGAACGGAGCGGTGAGCGAACGGTTGGGACCGGGGAAGTGAACGCCCGCCCGTCCGCCCGCCCGCCCGGGGCCGGGTATGTGCGGTGGGGCGACGGGCAGAACGCCCGGGCAAGGGCGTTTGAAGGAAACGTGAGGCGGAGGAGGTGATGGACGCGGCACCGGGTAAGAGCAACGAGCATCGGGAGAAGCCGCCGGTGTTGGATGGGGAAGCGACAGGAGCGGCCCCGGCTTCGCCGGTGGCGACGGAGCAGATCGTGGCGGAGGGCGAGGCGGCGGCCACGACGACGGCGGCGGCGGGCACGTTCGTGCAGCGGCAGCTCGGGGCCATGCTGCAGCCCGCCGTGAACAAGTTCTCGCTGCGCATGTTCGGCAGCCACCGGGCCGTGGAGATCGAACGGCAGCGGGTGAAGTCTGCCGGTGCCTGGATCATCCATCCCTACAGCGACTTCAGGTGGGACCCGCTCCCGGTCCCGCTCGGTGCCGCTGTCCCTGGTGCTGAGCGCGGCTCCTCCGCCCGCCCCGCCCTGGCCCCGCCGCCAGCGACCGTCGGGGCAACAAGTGACGGGCAACCGGGGCCCCGCAGCGCCGGGCCGGGAGGAAGCGGCTCCGCACCGCAGCCGCAGGGTCGGCCCTCCCCTGGGCCCGGGGCCGCGCAGCCCCGGCCCCTGCCCCGTCCTTGGGTGATCCTGCGGGGGACACCGGTGACTTTCTCCTGCCTCGGTGTGTCCCCCCCCCCACCGGGCGCTGGGGCTCCCGCTGGCCGGGGCAGCCCAGCCCAACCGAGGCCCCCGCGGCCCTGGGTGGAGGAAGAGGAGGAGGAGGCAGGGGCCGCCGGCCTTCATCCACGCAGCCCCCCTCTTCCCGACGCTGTTTGTCTGTGTCTGGTGAGGAGCTGCGTGACCCCGGTGGGGACACGGGCCCCGCGAGCTGCCTGCAGAGCCCGGGAGCTGGTGGCAGGGGGCAGGACGCCCAGCACGGAGCCAGGCCTGGCTCACGGTGTCACCGGGATCACGGGGAGGGCTCAGGGATGGATGATGTGGGAGGAACTGGGTGTCACGGGGATGTTGAGTCATATAGGGTGGGCTTTCTGTACGGGGAATGGAGCCGCCAGGCAGTCATCTCCCGCGGCAAGCTGTGACACGGCTGATGTCCCCGGTCTGGCGAGCACCCCAGAGCCGTCCCTGGTACCTGTAGCCCACCCCTGAGCCTGGCGCCGGGGGCTGCCAGCCTCGGAGCCCTTTTCCCAGGGAAGCTGCTCCGAAGTTCGGGAGCCTGCGCTCGGCAGGAGCAGCCTGTGCAGCGGTGCCATGGAGCGAGCTGGCAGGTAGACAGCTGGCGGGATTATGCCGGTGTTTATCACATTATAAGGATACATAAAGGCCACTGAGATCAGGGCCCTGCGTGTTCGGCCTGACACAGAGCAAAGGACGGGGCTTGCCCTAAATAGCTTAAGCCTGAGGTTGAATCAAGAGCTCCGGCAGCTGCGGGGGCTGGCAACTCCCTGCTCAGTGAGCAGCGCTCGGGGCACAGCGTGGGCTGCAGGAGGCAATTGCTCGGCCAGGTCAGGCCCCTTCGGCTGTGACCAGCCTCTTCTTGCCTTCCCCAGCCCATCTTGGCCATGGGCAAGAGAATGTTAACCTGTGCGATGCCTCTGCGTCCTAAGGGACCCCCTTCACTGGTGGTGCCCCCTCCCTGCCATGGTGCTCCCTCTTGAAGGAGCCACCACTCACAGAAAGCGGTGCCTAGTGAGGACACAGGGTAGGAAACGCCTGCCGGCTTCTTGCCATTGCAAAGGCCACTTTGGGCCCACCAGGCACCGAGAGTTGCCCTGAGGACACCTTTGAAGATTTCAGGTCTTTACCCACAACCGGGCACCAGAAGGTGGGAGCTGGATTTGCTTTTCCACGTGCCCATAAAGGCTTGGAGCCCAGGGGTCCACCAAGCTGCTGCAGGAGCCATCGAAGGCCTTGTGAAGCAAAGTGTGTCCATGTGTTTGTGTGAGGAATGAAAACATCCCAGACACATTTGCATGTGAATGGGGATCCTGGGTTTCATGGCATGACCAAGCACCAATCAACTGCTGCCCAGTGTCTCTTGGCTTTGCCTCCAAAGCCTTTGAGCTTATCCACTCCCAGAGAAAGGAGGTGGATTGAGGGGTCCTGCAGGCCTAGGGCTCATGAATAGCCCCTTTGGGGTCAGACACGTTCCTCCCGCCTTCCCTATGGTGATGGCACTTGTCTACCCTGGCTTGGCTGCTGGCTGGCTCACCCATGCTGGAATCCAACAGCTTCACTGGCCCCAGGTCGGAAGAGGGAGCAGCAACAGCCAAGCTGCAGCCCTCCATTCCCACACGCATCGGGTGATGTTTGCTCCCCCAGACCCACCAAGAGCTGGTGCAGAGCTGCTCCTCTCTGCACACGTGTGTCCCAGGCGAGCAGCAGCGTTAGTCATGCTTGTGGGCAGGCACGTGTGTGCGTGTCCTGAGAGCCCATCTCTCCACACTGCATTGGACTCTCTAACTTTGAACTTGGCACTGCTTCTAACCCACTGTTTCCTGCCTCTCCCTGCTTCTCCCACCCCCTGTGCTCCATCCTTGCAGGTTTTACTGGGACCTCATCATGCTGCTGCTGATGGTGGGGAATCTGATCATCCTGCCCGTGGGCATCACCTTCTTCAAGGATGAGAACACCCCTCCCTGGATCGTGTTCAACGTGCTTTCAGACACTTTCTTCTTGGCTGACCTGGTGCTGAACTTCCGGACAGGCATCGTGGTGGAGGACAACACGGAGATCATCCTCGATCCTCACACCATCAAAATGAAGTACTTGAAGAGCTGGTTCCTGGTTGACTTCATCTCCTCCATCCCGGTGGATTACATCTTCCTCATCGTTGACCTGGAGACGCAGGTGGATTCGGATGTCTACAAGACAGCGCGGGCGCTGCGCATCGTGCGCTTCACCAAGATCCTCAGCCTGCTACGCCTGCTGCGCCTCTCGCGCCTCATCCGCTACATCCACCAGTGGGAGGAGGTGAGAGCCCCTCGGGGGTGCGTGGCCCCTGCTGAGGGTCTCATGCTGGGGACCCCTGGCTGTGGGGTACAGCTGGTTGGGGGGTTCAGAGCTGTCGTGGGATAAGTGTCTCTGTAGCTCCAGCTCCTGCCTCTTCCGCAGATCTTCCACATGACGTACGACCTGGCCAGTGCTGTGGTGAGGATCTTCAACCTCATCGGCATGATGCTGCTGCTGTGCCACTGGGATGGCTGCCTCCAGTTCCTGGTACCCATGCTGCAAGACTTCCCCAAGGACTGCTGGGTCTCCGTCAACCGCATGGTGGTGAGTGCGTGGGGCAGGGGCAGTACCGGCCATGGAGGGAAGAGTGGATTTGGTCACACATCTTGTACTCGAAGGCTGGAGCTGCCTGGATGAGTGTGCTCAGAGCAGCGTCCTTCCCAGTCCCAGCAGTGACATGGGGTAGAGGGAAACACTGCATCACCTTCTTGTCTCAGCCCACTGTGGCTGCTGCTGGGGTTGGTGGGGCTGAAGGGTTCAGCCCAGCAGCTCCTTCCCAGCGCCGCTGTTCCTCACCCGCAGAACGACTCCTGGGGGAAGCAGTACTCACACGCGCTCTTCAAGGCCATGAGCCACATGCTCTGCATCGGCTACGGGCAGCAGGCACCGGAGGGCATGACCGACGTGTGGCTCACCATGCTGAGCATGATCGTGGGCGCCACGTGCTATGCCATGTTCATCGGCCACGCCACCGCCCTCATCCAGTCACTGGACTCATCCCGGCGCCAGTACCAGGAGAAGGTCAGTGCGATGGGTGCCTGAGCACTGTGAAAGGTGCCTCCAGCACGAGTGGCTCTGGCTCCAGAACCAACCCTGCCCTGCAGGTTCCTGCTCTCATCTCTGCCGCTCACCCGGAGGCATGATCGAGGGTATCAGGCTGCTCACTTGCAGAGAGATACCCCATTCGTAGTGTTGAGGGTCACCTCAGCACACTGAGGCCCCATCCTGGCCTCTGCCCTGGGGCCCTCTGCATCCTGAGTGCATGGGGTTCTGTTCTCTGCCCTGGATGTCAGGGTGGAGATAGGGCAGAAGCTCTTCCCTGTGCTGGCACAGGGTGCCCAGAGAAGCTGTGGCTGCCCCATCCCTGCAGTGCTCAAGGCTGGGTTGGACACAGGGGCTTGGAGCACCCTGCTCTATGGAAGGTGTCCCTGTCCATGGCAGGGTTGGAGCTGGAGGAGCTTTAAGGTCCCTTTAACCCAAACCAGGCTGTCATTCTGTGATCCTTTGACATGGCCTTTGGGGGGGGCCTGGATCGCAGCCCCCCGGTGCAGCTTGGCTCACCCTGCGTGGCTCTGCCTTGTCCCCGCAGTACAAGCAAGTGGAGCAGTACATGTCGTTCCACAAGCTGCCTGGGGACACGCGCCAGCGCATCCACGAGTACTACGAGCACCGCTACCAGGGCAAGATGTTTGACGAGGAGAACATCCTGGGGGAGCTCAGCGAGCCGCTCAAAGAGGTACGGGCAGGCACCCACTGCTGGAGCCTTTGGTGCTCACCGGGGCCACGCTTGGCGATGTCCCTGTTGGTGATGTGCTCCTCAACCCCACAGGAGATCATCAACTTCAACTGCCGCAACCTGGTGGCCAACATGCCCCTGTTTGCCAACGCGGACCCCAACTTCGTAACAGCCATGCTGACCAAGCTGCGCTTCGAGGTCTTCCAGCCTGGGGACTTCATCATCCGCGAGGGCACCGTAGGCAAAAAAATGTACTTCATCCAGCATGGGGTGGTCAGCATCCTCACCAAGGGAAACAAGGAGACGAAGCTGTCTGATGGCTCCTACTTCGGGGGTGAGGCTGGGCTGAGGCACCTGCAGATCAGGGGGCAGCAAGAGCTGGGCTCTGGGGCTCACAATTCCACCACCACTGTTCTTATGGGGTAGCTTGTCCAGCACACTGAGTCCGGGGCACCAGCATCCTATCTGGCTTGGGCAGAGCGGGCATCACCTCACCTCTGGCCGGAAAGGAGGGTGGTTTAGAGCAGAGCATCTGAGCCGGCTGGTGGGCTACAGATCTGGGAGAGGAACATGCAGAGCAGCTGTGGCCAGGGCTGTGGCTGAGGACACGGGGTGGCTCTCCAGGCTCCAGGGTCTGTCCCTCTTCGTGAGTCCCAGTTTCTGTGCAGGCTGTGGGAGTGCCGGGCAGTCCTGTCCCCATTCCAGCAGCCCTTATCTGGGGACATGGTTGGGAAGGGGATAGATGGAAGTGCTCAGGACCAGGTTGGATGGGGCTTGGAGCAAGCTGCTCTAGTGGAAGGTGTCCCTGTCCATGGCAGGGGTTGGAGCTGGATGAGCTTTCAGGTCCCTTCAGCCCAACCCGTTCCATGGTTCTATGGATGCGTCACCCTGACACCCAAACCCGTGTCCCTGCAGAGATCTGCCTGCTGACGCGGGGCAGGCGCACGGCCAGCGTGCGCGCTGACACCTACTGCCGCCTCTACTCCTTGTCCGTGGATAACTTCAACGAGGTGCTGGAGGAGTACCCCATGATGCGCAGGGCCTTTGAGACCGTGGCCATGGACCGGCTGGACCGCATAGGTGAGGAGTGGCCCCTGGGCCCAGCACAGCCCCCCCTGTGCCATGGCAAACCAGCCCCATGGGTGATGGCACCCCAGCCCCATGGGTGCCCAGCAGCAAGGATGAGGGGGAGCACAGGGAAGGAGCCTGCCTTCTGCATCCCTCTCTCCTCCCAGGAAGATCCAGGCAATGCTGTATGACATGGGGGCTGTCACCCACTCCCTTCTCCTGTATTTGCACTGACATTGCCCGCCTGCTTGTTCTCACCCCCCTCACCTGCAGAGGACAAGCAGGACCACAGCCTCCAGCCTCCAACCTGGAGCTGGGACTCCCCTGGTTTGTCCCTGCTTCCCCCTCTGCTCCAACCCGAACCGTCCCCAGGGGCACAGGAGTGAGGCTTTACTGTCCCTTCCCCACCGCCTCTCCCAGTGATGCTGCTGCCTCCCCCTCAACACAGGGAAGAAGAACTCCATCCTGCTCCGCAAGCGAGCCGAGCACAGCTCGGGGCCCATGAACACCGAGATGATCCAGCAGATCGTGAAGCACGACCAGGACATGGCGCACAACATCCAGGACCTGCAGCAGATGGCCATGGGCCGGGAGCTGAGCGGCAAGCCGGTGATCTGGGAGCCGCTGGTGCACGCACCGCTGCAGACGGCCGCCGCTACCACCAACGTGGCCATCGCCTTGACCCACCAGCACAGCCTGCAGGCGCACATCTTCCTGCCGCCCTCCTCCATCGCCAGCCCGCTCTCCCCCGAGGCCACGCTGCTGGCCAAGCCCGTGCGCCGGTCCCAGCCCAGCCTGGGGGGTTCCCGGCCCTCCTCCATGAGCTCCCCGTCGGCGCCGCAGTCCCACCTCCAGACGCCCGCCGCCGGGTCCCCGTCCTCGCCCATGGTGCAGCCGCTGGAGGGCTCGGGGCAGAGACCCAGCCCCGGGCCGCAGGCGCTGCCGCGCCCGGCACCCAAAGGGGACCCTGCGCCCGCGGCCAAGCAGCCCCCGGGCGGCCCCCAGCCGCAGCTCTCCCGCTCACGAGGCGCCTCGGTGTCCACGTCTCTGCTGCAGCAGGCGGCCGGGGCCCCGTCCCCCAGCTCGGAGCAGGCGCTGCCGCCAGGGAGAACGCTCCACTACAGCCTGTCCCGAGCCACCGGCTCCCACATCTCACTCCTGATGCAGCCGCAGCAGCTCGTGAAGCACCGGAGCATCCAGGGCCTGCCGGTGGGCCGGCTCACCCAGGACGTCCGGCTCCTCTCCGCATCCCAGCCCTCCCTTCCCAACCGAGTGGCCCAGCAAGGCGACGGGAGCTCCCTGCAGCAGGGCAGGAAGTCCGCGGGGAGCCTGGCCCGCCGGTCCTCGCCCTCGGTCGCCGGGCTCCTGGCCAAGCCGTGCCCGGGGGTGCCAGCCCAGCACTCGCAGCAGATGCCTTCGGGATCGCTGGCTCAACCCAGCCGCACGGTGGCCGGGGCGTCCACACCGCAATCCCCGGTGTCCGCGTCCCGGCAAGCAGCAGGTCCCTCCCGCAAGGGCTCCGTGGCCTTCAGCCCCGAGGTGGAAACGGGGAAGCCCAAGCTCCAGTCCAACATGTGAGTCCCGGGTACAGGCAGGAGGGAGCCGGGCACCCGGCGGCACAGGCGGGGGGAAGGCGAGGTGAGAGGCAGCGCCATGGCTGCGGACCGGCTGCTCTGGCTGTGGGGCAGCCCCTGGGTGAGGAGGGGGCTTTGCCGACTGCCCCATGGATCCCACCCGGGCTCTCCCCTTGCTCCATCACCATCCGCCCTCCTCCTGGAGGCAACAGGACACGCCAGAGCCCTCGCCCGACTCCTGGGGAGCCGTCTCCCCACAGCTGCTCTGTGGGGCCCTTGCCCCACCGCGCTCTGCCCTCGCTCCCCACTGCCCCTCCTTGGGGCCAGGCCATATGCTGGGGGCTCCTCCAGCTTGTCCTGTCACAGCGGGGGCCGCCACACACCCACCTCTATCCCCAGACAGCTCTGCCAGCACTTCTGCTTTGGGGAGAGGAGGGAGAGGCCCCAGAGCTGGGGCAGAGTGAGGGGTCTGGAGCCCAGGGCAGGAGCCAGGTCCCCCGCCCTGAGGCCCTGGACACGGTGCCCAGACCTGGGGGTCCCAGGCAGGGTCCCCCTGGGGTGACGAGTGCCAGGCAGCAGAGCTGGGGGCAGATGGGTCTGTCATGGAGCAGCCCCTGGGTGCCTCTCCCCAGCTTGGGGGAGCATCTTGCCTCCATCAAGGGGTTTGGATGCTGTGACCTGGCCCCTCTCCACACTGCGTCAGGGGGGCAGCCCTGGGGTGACCCTGCTGCCTGAGGGGATGCTCAGCCTGGGTTCTCCTCCCTCCCTGCGCTCTGGTGCAGTTCCAGGCACCGCAGTGAGCAAAAGGGTGTCTGGAGGAGATACAGCCCCCGGGTGATGTGTGGGGCTGTGGAGCTGCCTCCTCTCACCCTTCCGGGCGTCTGTTTTGGGGGGGCAGGAGCCTGGGTTCCCCATGGCCAACCCACACCACCCCTCGGGAGCCAGTAGTCAGCAATGTGTGTTCGAGCTGTGGCTCTGCGCAGCCGCTGAGCTCTGCTTGCAGTGTCGCTTTGGGCCACCCGTGTTACCAGTCCTGGTTAAAGTAGTGTCCCCTTCCGTCCCCGCCACGCTGCGCAAGCTGCTTCCCACTACCGGGGTCAGGAACCATGGCTTGTAGTTGTGCTCTGGGGCTTGGCTGCCGCCGAGCAGGGCCCCGTGCAGCGGGCAGGGGTCTTGTTCCACGTGGTCCTTTCTCAAAGTGAGGTCTTCAGTTTCCCCCCTCCTCGTGTTTTGGGACGCCGGGACCTTATGCAGCCCGCAGGGCACCACAGCCCGGCCGGGGTCCCGCCAGCACGTCCAGCGGAGGGGATGTCCAGCACTGCCTTCTTCCCATGGACCTCACCTCCTCCCTGCCCACATCGCGTTCCATCCCCATGGTCGGTGTGTCCCCGGCAGCCCCTCGGGAAGGGGTCTGTGCCGGGGCCGTGTAGTCAGACGTTCCCAGGCTGCGTGATGTAGATGTGTTAACCCATCCTTAGGTGTCCCCGCAGAGCCCGCGGGCTGGCCCGGAAGGCACCGAGCTCAGCTCTGCCCCGTTGCGGCCGGAGCCACCCCCGGTGTGGAGGCAGGAGGGGCCGCCGGGGGTGCTGGTGTCCCTGCGGCGTGCGCGGGCACAAGTCTAAGCCACCAAAGACCACGCTCCTCCACTCTCGCACTCGCGGCAGTCGCTGTACAGAGCTTGTAGTTTTCATATCGCAGAGGATTTAAAAGCGTTTTTTTATTTTTGGTCGTTGTATATAATGGATTTAAATAATAAAGAGAGAATCTGAGCTGGTTCCGGGGGGGTCTCCTTCAGGGGCAGCGTTCCCGGCACCCTGCCTGCCCGCCGGGATGGGATGGGGCAAGTGGGTCCTCTGCAGATCCAATCGCCGTGCTCTGAGGAGCACCCTCGGGTACCCACTGAGGGGCCTCCCCCCGGCCCCCCAGCCAGTCCAGTGGGAGCCCAAAGGCAACAGTCCCCTCCTGCCCATCCCGTCCGTCCCTTTAGGCCCTGGGGAGATTAATGTTTAATCTTCAGTTCTTTTCCCCTTCCATTTCTTACAGGGGGGATGGGGAGGTTTGATACCGCCCGATTGCAGAGCAGACTCTGGGCATTAACTAGATTAAATGAAGGTCGTGCAGCACGCGATGAGCTGCTGGTGGCACGGAGCTCCCACCACGGCCACCCGCAGAGCCCCGCAGCAGCCCCTGCCCTACCAGCGGCGAGACTTAGGCTCTGTGACACACGATGCGATCAGAGCTGATTAGCAGTTTCTTTCTAATTTGATTATTTCAGCTTACACCGAAGCCAGCCTGATTAAGAGCGTGTGTAGCCAACAGTCCCCTGCCCCAGCGGGGATGTGCTGCCAGGGCCTGGATCTGGATCTGCAGAGGCTGCTGGAAAGGAAAAGAGCTTCTCCTTAGAGGCACAATCCCAGCCTGTGCATCCCCTGCCCAGGGCTGCGCTGCTCGGGCACTCAATGAACCCGGAGGCAGGAGGAGACGAAGGACCTGCTGGCTCTGCAAGGGCACCCTGGGCTTGCTTGTCCCCAAGCCCCTGTGTTGCCGGCTGTAGGGGTGGCAGGGGGGATTAGCAGGCTGCGAGGCAGAGATTAATTAAACCGGGGTTAGGGGGGATTAGGGCATCGCAGCAGATAAAAGCACAGATTGGCAATCAGCGGGGCCGGGAGGGGGCCGCGGTGCCCCTCGCTGTGCCCACCACTGATGGAGGCCTCGGGACAGATGGGTGATGGGGAATCAGCGCTGTCTCTGGAGCCGGGGTTCTCTCGTGTGCACAAAGGTGTGGGGTGCACCCCCCTGCGCTGCACCCCCCGTTACACTGTGCAGCTCTGCACAGCCCCAAGCTGTCCTGCACCCGCCAAGCATCCTCCTAGCTGCCTGCACCCGCCCAT
>JANRGW010051328.1:0-12679 GCA_024733675.1 Psilopsiagon aymara | reverse complement strand
CAACCAAACCACCCAGCTTGGTGTCATTGGCAAACTTGCTGAGGGTGCACTCAATCCCACTGTCCATGTCACCAACAGAGATGTTGAATATAAGTCCTTGCACTGACCTTTGCAGTAAGCATCCCTAGCCAGCTTTGTTGCTGTTCTGCTAACCTCAGTCCTTTACTTGCTATGAAAGTGGGATCACTCCAAAGCAGAGATTATTGACTTCAGAGATTATTCCTACTTCTTCATGCTGACATTCCTAGCTGTTGCACAGGCCAGGTTAGCAGTTTCCTGCCCCAGCAGAATGAGGCCCAGGTATTGTAATAGAGGACTTCAGTGGCTACTATAGCCCTGGCCTGGAGGCTGTTGAGTTTATCACAACACACTTGTCAAACCTGCCATACTTTGCAGAGTCATGTAATTCCTTCAGGTTATTGTTTCAGTTCCCTGAGCACATACAAATCTCCTTCTGGCTCTTATTCATGCACTAGACTGGTGGCAGTACTAAGAGAAAGAGTGTTAGCTGACTACAAGGAAATTTAGATTACGTTGCTAGAAGTCCTTAGGGTGGTTACAGTGTCTTTCAGCAACAGAAAGACAGAGTAACAGCTCTGTTTGTTTGGAAGTTCCTATTATCTGTCTTAATGTTTCATATATTACTTTTTGATGACCTTCTGGATGGTAGTGTAGGACCTTCAAGTGCTGTGTTCTTGTCAAATACTGTCACTGTATTCCCTGTTTTCTCTTCTCAAGACCTTTTTATTTCTCCTGTAATCTGAGGCCTCTGCATCTTCCGTCTGATGTCCAAGCTGTAGTTTCCTTTTAGGTGCAGAATTTTAGACTATCTTGGGCAATGCAGGTCTGTTTCGTCTTTTTTTTCCCCAGTGATTCTTTCATGAAACTGTCAGTTGTTTCTGTTTTTTTCCCTTCAGCAAGGACAGAAACTTACCCGGTTTAGACTTCTGCCAAAGACTTCTGCTGTGCATCCAGCTCATGCTTTCTCACAGGGTTTCAATTTTATGGCTTCCTACAGAGTTTAATCTTTCTCAACATGATGAAAAAATCACTGCTGGTGGCAGTCCCTGGGAAATTGAAACTAATGAATTACAAAAGTGATAAGGTGTTAATGAGCTTAGTTCTATAGTGTAAGAGAAATCTATTTTAAAATGTTTTCCACAATATTTAATTATATTGTGTAGAACAAAATTAATGTCATTGAAGATGATGCAAAATATGGGCTTTTGTACTCTTCTCAGGCTAGGTTCGATTGGAGGGGACACTCAGTAGAGTTAACTGTTTCCCTGGGCACCATGCACATCTCCTGGTACCAAGAAAAAGGCCATCCTCACATCTAACAGTTGCAGGAGTCTTGGCTGTTCCACTGTAATTTGGCTCATCTATATTCACCCAAGAAGATGGGCAGCACCTCGCTGTTCACTTGATTTTATGTCTTTAGTTCACCATAAAATCCTGCTGCCCCCTGGTCTCACTGCCTCTGCTGCAGGATGCTTGAGCAGAAGTGTGTCATAGTCATTTCACTGCTGTTTCCTCCTTACTGTGATTAGTGTTTCAGCAGGGATTGAGAGGGTGGCTCTCAAGGGTACTTGATGTACAGCTAAACCAGCTGAAAAAAAAGTGTCACAGCTCCTCAGTGCTTTCCTTACAGGTATTCACATGAATGGTCCTTGCAGGCCTGTGGCCATTCTCAGCTATTTCAGGGAATAAGAGCAGAAGACATTCTGGGGAATGGCTGTTCAGTTTCAAAGCACTTGCCTTCCTTGTTAGATCCTCACCCTGCAATCTCCTTTTCACTGCTTGAAAATATACCTTAAAGTCTGTGGAAATTCCACACCTGGCTTGCACAGAAGCTGGGAGATCCAGGACTTCTTCCTGGGAATAGATGGCAATATGAGGTTTAGCTGGAGTTTTAGATGTAGCCACACATGGTCTATTTTCTTGCTCTCACACAGTAGGGATGAGGGGGAAAACATGTCTTTTCTGAAATACCGAGAACAAAGAGGGCTCCCAAAGGACACCAAGAGGAGTAGGGTGACTTGTTCAATTGTTGTGGTCCCTGATGTAAGCAGTTGAGCACTGTGGGATCCTTGCTGGAGAAGTCACATTTTCACAGCTAATTCAGCATCCACCCATACATTATAAAGGCAGTACAAGATTGATTCTGCCCAGCAGAGTGATTCAAACTGTCAGGGCTGACAAGACAAACTAAGTACCTTTGCAAGTTGCTCTCAGAAGGCAAATTTCTTTGTCACAAGTTCATGAAGTGTTCAAGCTTTTAGATATATAAAGGGTCTCCCCTGTGCCTCACATAACAGGAAATAACACTATGATTTGAAATTCTGGGGGGTTAGTTCTTAGAAACAATTTCCAGGTCATATAGATAACCTGGAGAATCAATCTTTATGTGAAAAATAGTATGTGCTAATACATCTGCTATATATATAAACATATAATATATGCTGATATATAAATATATGCTAGCATCCCAAAGTTTTTTATCAAGAACAATTTTTTTTCCATTTACTTTGAAAAGTTTATTTTTCTGGCTATGAGATTCATCACGAAATACCAGAGAACTAGGTTAATCATATAGAAAAAGGAAGCTTTCTGAGCATTTTGAGGGAAGTTGCCTGGTACCCAGAACCCCATTCTGTGTGAGAGACTTCCAGGAAGAAGATGACATTTTCCAAAGGTGAGTGATGAAAGGGACTAACCCACTCGGAAATGGCAGATGTCAATAGGGTGGGCAATAGAAACTAAAAATAATATTTCTTCTTCCAAGAGACTGTAATCCCACCTACTTGCCAGACTGCTGGAAGTATTCTGATTCCCATTTTTCTGAGTGGGGTAGCTTGCACACTCACTGACTTTGAGAGTCCTACTCAAGGGCCAAAGTGTGAGGCTCTTGCTGCCTTCATTTTGCTTTGAGCAGTAGCTTATTTACCTCATTTACAAGTCCAAACTCTTGTTTATTAAGCTCCTTAAAATCTTCAGGTAGCAAACACTGTCTAAGGACAATAACAATAATTTGTTCTTGTTTAGCCACTGAGACAAGGGCACTGGTATTACAGGTACTGATTTAGAATAGCTGTTTCAAAACTGGTAAGCTTTTTGGGTCATGTTCAAGGTACTAAGCAGAGTAGGGTAAGACACTATTATCCTAGAACAGCATGCATAGTCTCTAGCTCTGATTACGCTTAGATTTTGCATTATGCCTCTTGAGACTGAAAAAGAAGGCAAAAAAAAAGCCAAAGTGAGGATTAACAAAGCTGACAAGACCCTTAGGGCTTCCTTCTAACAAGCTTTCCCTACAATCCCATCAGTTTAGAGCCTAAAGTAAAAATTAAAACACTTGCATGGAGAGAAGGCAGTAACTCTTCAGGATGAGAGTTCAAAAAAAGAAAAAGATGAAAACCTCACCCGCTATCAGCGACCAGAATGTTTCCAAAACAACTTGGAAACCACACAGAAACCCTGCACTGTTACTTCTTGAAAAAGCAGCGGCACAACTGCCTTATGCTTTAGAAGTGGTTTATGTTTTAAAATAAGCAGTGTGCCAAAGTGATGTGGAACTCACTCAAATGAGCAGGACTTGGTGAGACTTTCTGCTTTCCCTGAGCTTGTCTCCATGTAGAAGAGAAATTATGAACTTGCACAACGGGTTATAAAATGTGTCCTCATGCCATGTTTTACAATATCGCCTAAGCCCTCAGTCTCTGTTCTTGCCAAATGAAGACCTTGGGCTCCTATTTCAGAGTAGCCACCTGAGTGGGAACTACTTGACACTAGCTCAATCTTCAGGGTTAATAACGACATGGATAATGGAGAACTCATCTTTGGCATGCAGACTGAGCTTAGGAAGATGTCTAAGTTAGACACCCTTAGGGGGCTAAAATCATTTAGTTTCTATCTCCAATCAAACCACAGACACTAGACCAGACGATGATAATGTCTCCTGTGCCCTTGTAACAGCCCACACAGAGTTGGCCTTTGGCCTTGCACTGCCTGTGAAGGCAGATGAGATCCAGCAGAAAGCTGGAACAAAACAGCACTCCTCGGACTGGAGGCCAGGAAGGGGGCAGAGCTGCTGGTTATGGGGCAGACTTGCTCAATGGTAGGTTTTTCATGCCAAGAAGGTGTGTAGGTGATGGCAGACTTTTCTTGCTAATGAGAAACATGCATAAACAGGGGAAATTAGCCCATGCTGAGCCTGGGTGATGCGGGCAGATTGTTATCTATGTCTGAGCGAGGCTTATCTGAAGATAACCGGGGTAGCTCTACATGTTCAGAACTGTCACATAGACACACCATCAGTGACAACAGGAACCACATTAAAAGATAACATTCGTTAATCTACTCTCCTTAATAGTAAGGTGTCTGCTGTACTGAACAGGAGTAATTTACTACACGAAAACAGGCTACCAGTCTGCATGCCCAGAGGCCTCCTTAATATGCAATTAAACTGCTTAAAATTTGAACCTCAAGGTTTACTATGTATTCAGTTTTTCCAGCCTCTTCTGCTAAAAATACTCAAAGTTTTATTCACTGACTGGTTAATCCTTGAAAAAAGTAGTCTTGGAGAAGTTCTGCTGCTGAAATGTCTGATTTGCTTGACTGAGATGGAATCAACCATTTTTGGCAAGAGAAGGAAAGAGGGATCTTCTCTCCCAAGGGCTTTGATAACTCTGTTACTTTTTCTCCAGCACAATTCTGCTTTTTTCAGGCTAGTCAGACCCAAAGCTGACAAGAGTTTCTTACTTTGCCTCAATCACACGCTCCATCACACAATCAGAAAGTAAAACATTCCTCTGAAGTAAATGGGAAAAACTGGCTTCCCTCACAGTATGACAGCAGAGTTGCCTGTCAAGCTATACAGCAAGCATACAAAAAAGTCTGAATAGTAGTGTTGGCACCTCAGTGCTGAACAAAGTCAAATGCTTGGCAGGCAAAGGGTATCTCTGCAGCCCAGTAAATACAGAGCTGGTTGGAAGCTGGGCTTGTTCAGAGCTGGTATGCAGCTGGTGGAGCCCCTCTAGCAACCTGCGCCTCAGCTCTCAATCTATAAAATGGGTGCAACAACACTGACTTCTTTGGGAAAATTCATCTGACTCCAGCTCAGGAGGGAGGGGAAAGGGCAGCTCCTTGGAACACTGCCAGCAATGCTCTGCCTTGAGGAGACTGTTTGCTGCTTCCTCTCCTCGTACCACAAGGCAGCTCTGCTGGGCTCTGGGAAGCCTCCTTTTGGCTTGGCCCAGAGCATCTTGGAGTCTCATGCAGTCATCCAGCATTACAGGATGTGACCCCATCGTTGGCTGCCTACTGACCCTCTCCCCCAAATTTCCAGACCTCTGTCTCCAGTCTGCCACCCACCCTTCCCAAAGTCATCAGCTGCCCCTCCACCCCTATGTCAATTTCTTTTCCTTTCCAGACTTAATTTCACACAACCCAGCACATGGTAGCACCTCTAAGGAAGCATTCCCACACCACACTGTCCTGCTTTCACATTCCTGTGACCACACTAATCACTTCTTCCCGGACACAACCTGCATGAGGAAGAGGAAGACAAGGACCAGAAGGGCATAAGGGCATGGACACATGTGGACAGCAGATGAAGATGGCGAGAGCACTTCTTGTGACATCAGCATCGGCACAAAGTTACAGCCTGAGCTCACCTAAAATCTGGCTCCAGCCTCTCCTGGGGACACTGCCCACACCCTTTCCCATCTACCTGTGCTCATGAGGCTGTAGTACCTAACTACTAGTTACTGATAGTACCTAACTACTAGTTACTGATGGTTTTGCCTTCCATATATGTGTATATATATATATATATTCAGTAAAACCATATTCTATAGTGAACCTGGAGCTGAAGATGCTTAGTGACCTTCCTGTCTGGTAGACTTTCAGGGCAGTTCATTAGGTGGTTTCCAAGGCAGTCCCATCTTTGTTTGCTTGACTGCTGAATAGCAGCATAGGGTATAAAAAAAACCCCAACAAACAAAACTTGATCTTTTCACTCTGTAATGTCAGGTTTAGCCTCACATTTATCCAGAGGAAATCAGAGCTATAGCCCTACCCTGCTTTTCATGCTGGGTTTCCACTCAAGGAAGCCAAACATTTCAGTTAAAGTGACCATTTTAAAAAGAACTATGACACCATTAGAGTAATAACAGAAGTAAACAAATGTACTTTCTGATGGGCCCTCAGATGAGCCAGAGATTGTCTTGAAGGTTTGACTTGGGAAGGATGCGATGTACATTTACTCCTGGAAGTCCTTTCAGCGCCTGTGCAAAACCAGGCCAGGAGCCTTGCAGTGCTGTTAACTCCACATGTGAAGTCTACCTTAGCCTGCAGCAAGCTCAGCTCTGCAATATGCCAAGGGGGCATATAATTGCATCTACAGGGCATCTATCAGGAGATCTTCTCTAGCCCAAACACCTGCTCAAAGCAGGGTCAGCCATCAGGTCAAACCAAGTTGCTCAAGGCTTCACCCAGCCCTGTCTTGAAAACCTCCTGTGAAAATCAGCAAATACCACACAAAAATAAATGGCTTCTTCTTAGAAGTCATCATCATGACTACCAGCACGTACTTCAGTTCATTCACTTTAGCTATAAAATGAAAGATCCCATGTTTCTGACACCAGTCAGGACCATGGATTTCCACCTTTTCCATCTCCATTCCAGTTTAGAAGTAATACAAACTAAATGCAATTAATATTAATTTTAGAAATGGGAGATTGTCTTCCTGTAGGTTGTTTTCCACTATCTTCTGTTTTCTGAGTCTTTAAAAAAATGTTAAGGTTACACCTTCAGGTTTTTCTCTGCAATTGTGAGTGTTATTTCTCTTTCTGGGGTAAAAAGAAGAGATATAAAAAATTCTATCTTCACCTTACTTCCTGGTTCCAGCAGGGAGGGTGTTAGCAAAAACACTTGCAAAACCAAGGAAGTTTTGCAAGAGCTGCCAACACTTCCACAGAAATATTCATGCTCAAAGATCATCTGCTCAGCTGGTCATTCTCCTTAAAGGAGATAAATTGTGAGTAGGCTGAAGTAACTGAACTCTTCTTCCATTTTTTCCCATGACCTCATCCGCGAAGTACTTCAGTGCAGTTCATGTGGGAATATACCACTTGTCCATGCACATTAGCGCTGAGGACCCTGTTCTCTGAATTTGTTAATCCAGTCTCAGAAACATATATTAAAAGAAATGTTAACAAAATAAACCAGGGAAATCTGCCATATCTGGCCATAATGCCCAAGGTGCCAGCACATCACAATAGATAAGTCCATTATCAGCATCTACTGAGGTGTTTCTAGTCAATCTGCCTCCTTTTCCTTACCTTGTGCTCACTTGGTGAGTGCTCTCACATAGAGCTTGGGCCTACTGAGCAATTCAGGGAAACAGGCAGGAATTTGTATCCCTTGCAACTCAGCTCTGCCATCCTGCCAGTAGTGCTCACAGCCCTCATCACAGACTGGCTGGGCTGTGAAGACCAGGGCTTTCAGCAGCTTTGCTCAGACTTAAGCCCGCAAGCATGAACAAAGTCCATCCCCATGTTACTCTAATGCCCTCTGTAAATATGCTACAGTCTGATTGCTGTTGTTTAATTGCCATCTGTTACTGCTACAGGACAGTCAGAATGACTACACATGCCCTTTTCATCCTGTGCAAATGGCACTAGTCTAGAATGAAAACACATTGTTTTTTTTCTATTTTTAATTTTTTACCCATATGTGCTTTGGAAAGAGGAATGGAAGTGTATAAGTGGCTGAAGTAACTTGTTAATAATGGACAGAGTTAGGTTAAGCTTGCTTTTACATCATTGGACTGCACCTATTTGGGATTATTGAGGCAAGAAAGCAGACAGTGAAATCTTAGCCCTTAAAAAATCTCTTCCTTTTTCTGATTGATTTCATTCTTCCTAAAATCCCAAGCAGGCAAAGTTTTAATTTAAATCTCGGAATTTTCCTATAATAAAAACCTATGACCACGCTACATACAAGGCTTCACTAAAAACCCTTCCTTCAGCGGTGTTCTCATTGATTTTGGAGGTTTAACTCAGGCTAGGCCCAGAACGTTGGAAGAGATTTTTCTGAACATCTATGCCTGGTGTCAGGCTGTCCCATGCGGGTACAGTTTAAATGAGTAACAGGGACAGCAACTCCACAACGTGGGTTCGTGTGAACTGCCTCAGGAAAATAAACCTCCAAGTGAGCAAAGCCAGCTACAGCAATGGGGGTGACAGGAGCAGAAGCATGATTACAAGTGTGGGTATCTGTGGAAGGATCAGGCCAGCATCAAACCCCTTAGGACATGAGCGTGAGGATTTCGTGACTTGGCCTATTCCATAGCTATTTCTGTAGAGATTTCTAGTAATATGAATATGTTCTTCTTTATTCTGTGCAATTGCAGGTGCTTCTCCTGTTCAGCATCATTTCGAATATTCTGAAAGGAATCACATCCTCTTTTTTCGGTACAGAAGAGTTTGGAAAACAATTACTACACATTCTGCACGAAAGCATACGTGCAAGACTTCTGAGAAGCATACTGTCAGCTCGTGTCTCATAAAATCATAGAATGGTTTCATAAAATTAAATTATTCCCAGCTACAATTCAAAAGACTTCTGAGGCATAAGAGGAAACATAACATTCAGTATATGGTGCTAAAGCATTCTTCTATTAAAGGACTTCATCACTGTGGCATGTGTCTTCATAGATCTCTGTGAAAGTACAAGCATAAGTGGATAAGTGGTGCACCAAGTGGTCTATCATATACAGATGCTTCTTTCAAGCTCTCAGTATATGTTACTTCAGACATGCACATTTACTTTAAACATCTGATTCTTTTCTTTTTAATACTGCTGCAATGCCACTGATGCTATTGGAATGTTTTCTGACTGTATACACATAAAGGGGAAGGAGAATCAGGTCCTGAGCTTACAACTGGTTTGCTGAGAAGTGGCAAGGGTAGGAGTCAGCTGAGGAAATGGTGCTCAGTTCTTGAGGTATGTGAGGCTGGGCTCCATTTTTGGATGAAGCAGAAGTAAAGGACAACTCTTAGAACTGAAATTGCACAATGTAGTTGAGATTTCAGCAGAGGTATCTCCCAACACTACATCTCTAAACAGACAAAATCCTGTAACAAGCCTTCACTCTACATTTCCACTGTTCTGAGTAAGAAGGGGCCCTCCAGGCTGAGAAGCAAACCCACAACGATCCAAGGCTTTGACAGTTGCCAGATTTCTCAACTTTCTGATCAGCCATGTGGTATTGGCCTGTCAGGTCTCTACCATACCTGCTGCTGCAAACAGGGTTTAGCCTTCCTGTCTCTGGAGGAATTACAACTGAAGATGGAGAAGTAGAAGAAAATGTTTAAAATCCAGTCTCTTCATTCTCCTGTTTCATGAGTCTAAGGGCTACTTCACAGAACAGGTGGAAATTCCCCATGAAAACATGGAAAGAGGTTTCATTTCTTGACCCACTTACATAGTGGGTTCTTGGGGATTTCCACTTAAAAAACAATCATAGTTAAATCTGGCATTCCCTTCAGAAAAGTGTACTTCCCTAAATGTTTCATCGCACATCAGCAAAGCAGACCTGATACAGGGAAAAGAAAAAGAGAAACAATGATCCACCATTATTTGGCAGTGCTAGGAAACTTCTGCTTTTCTGTACTTCATCGAATGGCCGTCTGTATAGGGGTCGCAGGGGCTGGGCAGCAACCTCCATACTGTCATTATGATACTGGGGAAAAGCTCCTCAGGTACTATCTGAAAAGTAGGATGGGATGAGAATGGCTTTTACAAACAGCTGAGCAGTAAAACTTGCTATTTAAAGCTGCAGATGCTAAAAGTAAGAGACGGACATCCCTGTAGAGACCGAACAGAGCCGTTATGTCACTTCTAAGGATAGCACATCCTACTTTGTGTCACTTGTGAAGCTGAGATTTCACTAAGTCCTCATGAGAAGGACCAGAAGAAGCTGGGAAGGTGCTCCAAAATAGTAAGCTAGGATGGGTTGCAACCTGAATTTTAACTGGAAGGAAGGATCTCTGTAAAATCTGAACTATATGTGTCACAGCAAATTCAGCTTTCAGTTTACATTTGAATACATCAAGTCTGTGGAAACTAATGAGCTGAACCAAGGTAAAAGAGAAAAGAACTTGTTCCCTCTTCCTCAAGCCCCTTACAAGGAGTCAGCTCTCAGAAAGTTTCAGAAAGACAGCTCTCTGTGGGACACTTTAGGCAGATCATTGCTTATGTGTCAACTCAGAAAGGAAATACTAGGAGCAGGCCAGCAAAACCAAAGCTGCTTGTCCCCAGTACAGCTGGGAAAGGGGAGCGTTGAATGGCAGGGGATTTATAGCTTCTCCTTTTGAAGGGCACCAGGTCTACTCTGCTTCATGCAGACTCAAAAAGGTAGCTATCAGGAGGATTTTTGCTCCTACCAGAAAGCTGTGTCTCTCAACACAGCCATTGCACTGAGTTAGCAATAAGTTAGAAATAGCAAGCAAGTTTGAAAAACACAGCAGAAAAGTCTTTCTAGCTAGGCTAGCTCACAGTGAAATTTTTGTACTACATCTTACTTTGCCTGCCCTCAAAGAAATAGGACGGGACACAAAACAAGAAGTAACACTTCTATAAATGACATTTTTAGGCAGGGTTCATTTTTTAAACTTTAATCTAAAAGAAAACTTGAATCATCAAAACCCAATTCCCCACCATGCAAAACCTAAGCCTTAGGTCAACTTCAAATAGCTAAAGAAAAAAGTTTCCCCACCTTGCAGCTAACCTTTTCCCTTTTATTCTTAATCTGGACACCTGAAGTTGTGGCAAAAGGTTTGCTAATCCTGCCCTCATGCAGGAACACTGAACGTGTGTGGCACCTCTGCAAGTGTGTGCTTCAAGGTGCATGCAGATGTGAGAGAAAGCTTTCCTGGGGGTATGCAGCAGCCAGGCAGGGAGCTGTGCTCTGTGCAGGAGCAATGCTGTGGCAGCCTGTGGTCTGTGCTTGAGATTAGAGCAGAATAAGGAAATCACTTTTCCCTCTGGCTTTAAAGTCTGTTTACGATGCAAAAGTATGCAAAGAAACATATGAGAAGGTAAAAAAATCATTTTAGCAACTGTCAAGGGGGAAGAAATAAGCCACAATATTGATCAGTGGAAACACAAGTGGTTTAACAGAGAGTAAAATGTATACCCCAGTGAGCTGGTTTTGGGGCAGAGCTCACTGTCAGAGGATTTGAATGTGTTTTTATGAATAAATAGTATGCAATTATTTTGATGAATTCTTTCAAGTGCATGTTTATATGAATATTCTAATGATCTCATGTTTACATACATGTTTTGGAAAGTGGGAATCATACGCTTTACACATTCACACTGAGGGCTGCGTCAGACATGTCTGACTGTGAACTGGGTTAATTTCTGCTTGCTCATGGCAGATGGCTGGCTGATCAGGAGCAGCATTGATACCACCAACACCAAGACTGAGCTGCTTCCCAGGAACAGTGATACACTGAAAACAGCCAAACAGTTCAGGAGTAACCTGTTGTTCTGTATGACTGTATGAGATGCATGAGAAGGGAATGCAGCACATGTCAGATGCCTGGTGGTCCTCAAATTCAGTGGCAGAAATAGAGACAGTTTTGAGTTAACAGGGCTTTGTCAGGGCCCTGTGCTTTCCTCACAACTTCCACCTGGTGAAAAGCAGCTACATGCATTTGGTCAAAGCCCTGGCCTGCTCATCTGGGGGCTATTTATTTTCCTGTTGCAAGTCTGTAAATGATACCGCAAGGTGCAGAACCATGGGGGAGCTGAGGTAAAGGAGCTGCAGGAAATACTAACTGAAGTACACGGTATAAACAAGATCTGCTGTCGGTCACAAGAGGAACCTGCTCATTGCAAGTGAGATTACACAAATACTGGTGATTACAAGAGGATTCAGTACAATATCCAGAATGAGACCAAGAGAAGGTAAAGAACTTACTTGATTTTTCTTCTTTAATGTTGTACTCCAGCACACCAGGAGCCTTGTTCTGCACTGGCAGGCGGACTGCAAGAACCATGTTGTTCACATTACCCTCTTTCCTAACCAAAAACATCTGAAAAAAGAGAAAAGAATTAAGAGCTTAGCTACACTATGTGAACTTCTGACTTTATTTTAGATTATTGGCAGTGAAGGTTTTTATCTGCACAATCCACCTTTAAATGATCTTACTTCAGCGTCATTCCACATGGTTGAACTTTACACGATAAAAATAATGAATAAAGGGGCATTTCATCTGTGAAATTCAGACCTGCAAAGGAGTTGGCAAAATTTCTATGCACTACTGATGTCCCACTTAAGCCTAAAGCAAACAGTTTCACTAAGTGAAGAGTATAAAGCTACACCCACAGTTTGTCAAGTGATGCTCCTTACATAAATGCTCTAAATCACAGACAATTCACCTTAGACTGTCCCAATCCAGGTCTAAAGCTAACAAATTCCCTGTACTATGAGAAAGAATGGATTCAAGTGTCCACGCTTGGCACATAAGGCCAAAGGCTCTGTTGGCCATTTGTCTCATGGCAAAGTTCTATCATGGGATCAGATCAGTCAGGCTGGCAGGGTCCTTAGGAGGGCTCTTGTCTGATACCTGGCTGAACACAAGGCCAGAACTGGTTGCTCGGGGCT
>JANRGW010051327.1:0-11344 GCA_024733675.1 Psilopsiagon aymara | reverse complement strand
GGGCCTCCCCCCCCCCCCCCCCCATATCCATTGTGTTGCTTTTGTTTATCTCCTAGTTTTGTGTTAGACCAGAACAACTAACAAATACCAGGAGTGCTTGTGTGTTCAGCCTGTTTTAAGATTACTAGACTTACTTGGTTGTGACGTGTGGCACTACCTTTAGTGTACCACTGATGATGCTGCTTAGGCTGATGCTGATTTAGCCAGACACAGCCAGTCACAAAAAAGAAAAAGCAGAATGATTGACTTTTTTTTCCAGTGATGTTTTTGACTTGTTCTAAAGCTTAGGAAGTTGTTCTAGCTGCTCTGTGCCATCATGCCAAGGTCTGCAGAACTTCAGCTATCTAGACTTAAATTTTAGCCCCTTACAGGAATGTTTTTTGACAAATTTTATTAATTCAATTTAAATGTAAAAATGAACTTTGACAGAGCCTGATCTCTTAGCTTAAATGGGTAAGAACTAAGAGATTTATTAAATGGCAGACTCCTGGCCTGGTATTTATTAGAATTAAATAATTACTCTATTGCAGAACGCATTGTCCTAATTCTTTGTTCCCTGCACATAAGGGAACATGCTTCTCTAGTACACATTACAAAGGTAGTTTGAGTCCATTGTATAATCTCTTTTGCTATTGAGATTTTTAAATAGAGAACACTTCAGATTTCTAGATTTAATGTGTTTTGAGCTGAGTAGCACTGAAGAAGGCATGTCATAGAATAGTTCCCCAGTGACGTTTGTTTAGAATTTTCTTGGTAACCTTTTCTAAATGCCTTGACAAACATAACGTCTGCTGAAATTCAGTGCAGTGCTTATGCTTCAAGCATGCAAAGGTTAAGTAACTATCATGTACTGGCAAGTATTGTGTGTTCTTCTGCACATCTGTATATCTCTTTCAGCGTGGACTGTAAAAGCATCTGCAGATTAGGAATCATTACATTTTCTAGGAATAAAAAAGCTAAGGAAAAAAATACTTGGAGGATGTAGATCATGTAACTTATACAGTTATATTTGGAAGACAATTGGCTACGTCTGTATGATTCTGGATAATTGCTTGCCTGCTCTGTTTCGTAACTGAGTATGTCTTAGGCACTGATTTGAACATCAAAGTGAAAGCAGAATCGGAGAAAATATGTTAGAAATTAATCTACTACTTCCTTCTCAAAACCTTCAGTTGCAGAGAGCTTCATTAAATAGATATAACTGCTTCTTTCTTCATTAATCCCCATCAGAATTTTTTTGTCTTTATGGTGGAAGATGACACTCGGATTCATTAATGGTTGTTTCACCATCAGTGTAAATGCAGTTTTGTGAGCTGTGATAGGCCAAAATCCATGCTTTGACGAAAGTATATTAAAAAAATAGTGTAACAATAAATTCTGCCTTTTGTAGGACTTCATAGAAATCTATTAAGTGTTTTTAGGGTTAAGGAACATGTAGGTGTTTATATACATGGAAACACAGATTGTTGGATACTTACATGGTTGACATCTTGTTGGTAGGGCAAGGAAGTGTTCACAGTGCTTGTTCTCAGCATCATCTCTATCTACTGCAATAGGGAGGAGGAGGAGGATTCTCTAGGAGTGAATAAGGCAAGAAATCTCTTTCAGTCCCTAGGCTGCAGGAGTACACTTAGGGTGAATTGCATCTCTCTGTCTTCTGTACCTCCATTGTGTCAAAAAAAGCACGCTTCATTGTTAGGTGTCAGTGATAAAACAGAAAGGGCGATGTGGAGGAATGGCTATCCGGTAAAGGACATGTAGACATAATGTTGCTGGCTGAGCAGGAGCTAAGCGAAAACCGGACACAGATATTCTGAAACTGTCGATATAGTAAGAACACTGTGTCTTTGATATTGTGGTCGATATGAAATAGAAACAGTGTAGTCAGCCGAAGGTTGTGAAGGGACTGGTACCTGCCGAAGGTCTGAGTAAGTTGGCACAGAGAGTTGCTGAGGAAGATGTACATGAAGGAACCGATAACTGTAACCTCTAAGCACAGCTGCAAGTTATAACAAGCGGGGGGGGGGGTGTGTGTGTGTAATATAAGTGTGGTTTTGTATTGTAACCAATCATGTATCAATTAGTATGCATAGATAGCCAATTAGGTACTGCTAGGCATCACCCAAGAAGAAACAAAGTAATCATAGATTGGGGAAGTTGAGGTGGGGTTGACCTTTTAAGCATAACCAATAATGAGCTTAGGTTCTGCAATATGTAGTAACTAATTAACGATCCTATAAATTGTAAGATACTGCCTAATAAAGATGAAGCTTGCTGATCACTCATTGAGCGTGTCCGAGTTTCCCTCACCACAACAGGCCAGTCTTCTGATTCATATGCTTTTCTGACTGTTTAAGTTGAGGGAGAGATCCACTCCTACCCTCACTTACACCTGTAGTGTGTATGGAGAGATGAAACAAATTTATAAAATTTCCTTTCACCAGGAACATGTGGCTGTATTAATAATGGATGAAAAGTACATTTTTGAATGGTAATTTCTTCTTGTGACCTTAGTGAGGAGCTAGGGGTGAAGGAAGTATTTTGTATTACAGCTACTTTTAGGCTAGATGCTTGAAGAAAGGAATTTATAAGGATTCATTTGAGGTGAGTTGTTTTCCACATACGCATAAAATTAATTGAAAGAGAAAAAGTTGGGAGGGTGTAAGGCTTCCCTGTGAATAACTTTCCTAGTTTTCAGTCACAGGCATAATAAGCACATTTCTGGGAGCCTTCTTATTTGAGTGGGTGTGGCACAAGGTTAAATATGACATGGGTCAGGTTGAAGGGTAGAAGTGTGATTGTCCTTGTGTGTGCTCTGCTTTTCTGTAGGGCAGACTTCTAGAAAGCCTCTCCTACTTTTATGGGTAAGTATATCCTGTCTTCTGAGATCCTGTTTTCATTAGAAGTCACCTCATTTTTTTGCTTTTTGAATTTCTGTTTCTCCCCTTCTCTGTTTCTCAGCTTGGTAGACTCAGCCTTGTTTAGCCCTCTCTGCATATAGCATATAAGGGATGTAAGGTGGTATGTATTTTTTTTTTTTTTATTTGGGTTGTTGTCATATTACCACTACCTAGATTGATACAGAATCTCAGGAAGTACTATTGAATGTTTGTTAGGATATCCAGTACAGGTCAGATAAAAAGCTTTCTAAAGAGAAAATTACATTATGAAGCTAAAAGGAGAGAAGTCTAATTTAACCTGTTGCTGTTAATTCTCACTGAAATCCTATCTGGATTAATTTATTTTCTCACTTCATTCCCATTCGTGCTGCATGCACAGTGATTTCAAAGCAGGGGTTTTGTTGAGAGCTTATTATCAAAGTCTAAGAAAGTGTTTGCTGGTTTGGTAGGAAATGAGATTCAGGGTGGTCCTTATTCTTAGTCTTGACTCCTTTCTTGCCATCATTTTGTTGCCATTCTGCTACTACAGAACAAGAGTAATTCAGTCTTAAGGCAGCTGTTTCTGAGCAGAAATTGTCATACACATACCTTAATGCAGGTGCTCTCTTAAAATACTTTTTTTCCACAGTCAAATACAGATCTTTCAAAGTAACTTGAAACAGCCCTTCATCTTAAGTGCTTCAACATCTCTGGATTAATTTCATGAGTATGTTTAAAAAGCATCAGCAGTATCAGCGTCAGTCTGTTCCATTCCGAGGTCTCTACTGCTTTTAGGGATAGTCACTGGTTTCACAGCTTGATTTTCCTCTCTCCATTGTTGTACACCTGTCCTTTCCCCCCCTTAATGCAGGATGTGTTGGGTTTTCTGTTGAAAGTCTGAAAGGCCTGCATATAAGCAAAGAAGGTACCGTGAAATGTCACAATGCTGGTAGCTCTCATATACAAAGAAGTATGAACATTGGGTTAGTAAATTGTCATTGTCCTTGTTGGTGAATTCAGTGTTGACTGCAGTATTTAAGTTACTGGTATTACAGATCTCTGATATCTTTTCTATACAGCTATATTGCTCCTTTGTAAGTAACAATTTTTGTTTTAAAGTACTGTTGTTTCACTGACCATGCAAATTTAAAAAAAACTGCAGTTAGCTGTAGCTACAGCTTGTAATACAATGATGAATTTTGTTTTCAGTGCCTTGCTGTTGCTGCATATTACTGCTTTGACATCTGTTGAACTATTCGTTATTTAAAGCTGTTAATCTGTTTGAGATTTGTATTGATGTTGTAAGGCAGTAAGTGAATATACTGCAGTTCCAGAAAAATTAAGATCACATTATGGGTTAGTAGCCATGACAAGAGACTTACCATTCTTAGCAGCAAATGCTTTCACTTTTGTCATTTACATTTCCAGTGTGCACAGTTACTTAAATGCGTTTGTATGAGAACTGCTTCAATCTAACTTAAAATGGCCGAAGGTGAAGAAAATAAGTGATTTTGTTCATGACTGATTGCTCAGCGTTTTCAAAATACAGATTAAAGTCAAGAGATAATTTTTCCAAAGTACTTTTTCCACATTTTTTTTTCTGATCATTGCAAAGATACCAGGAAAATTATTACTGATTCAAATTGCCTAATTTAAGCTTTTCTTAAAATCAGGTCCTTAGGGAGAAAAGTTCTTATGTTTTCAGTGTGAATTTAGGGTCTCTGTGTGATCATGCGTCAGTTTGAAAAATGTTGCTGTTTACTCTGTCACTGTAGTAATTCCTAGCAAATGTCCATTTTTTGTTACTAGAGGAGACCTTAGTTTAACCAATAACTTCACTCTGGTTAGTACCCTACTGTCACTTGAATTGTGACCTGCATTTTTTATCAGAGTAGAGGCAGTAGTATTTGTGTCCAGCAAAGACTCAAATTAATACTTCTAATTCATTAAACACTGTCTGCTTTGATTGTAGTTACTGTGGTGTTGATTATGGAGGAAGTTTTAGACATGCATATCTCAAAACCATGGGCTCATAGTATAGCTTATCATATTTTTATTTGTATGGAGAGCTAGCATAAATAGCTGTTTCTAACCTGGTTCCTTAAAGTGTTCTGTGGCCCAGCTTTTTTCATCTGAATTGCTACTTATTTGTCAATATCCTTATTGGCTACTTAAATTGAGGGTCATAACAATTAAAGTTTTACTTTTTTTGCTGTTAAAGGTTGTCCTAATAAGAGTTTGTAAACCTCATACATTTTTGTGTGCCTTCAAAACTGGTTTTGCTGTAGCACAAGTCTTAAGTATTGATGTATGGTTACTTGGTTAACTTTCCTCTCACGATGCTTTTGGTGTCTTCTGGCCCTCTCCACCAGTGTCCTGACACTGCTCATCTTGAAGACAAGTAACATTTACGTTATGAGTAAATTATAAAACAGCTGCAGAAATCATGTGCAAACCTTAAGAATCAATGATTCTTGAAGCATGAACTCTTGCTTCTGAATCCAAGAGACAAAATACATTCTTCACTGTGGGCCTTCATTAATAAAGTCATAGAAACCTGCTGCGTTTGAGAGGGAAAGAAATGTTTCAATTATGTCAGCAAAATATTTGGTCTTGCAGAACTAACTGATGTCACATTCTTAAGCTTGGCTTAGGAAAAATATTTTAATTCTGCTTATTTTGAATTTGTTGTTGCTGTGGCATCTTCTCAGTGTGCTAGGCTCTAAGGTCTTGGAACACATGTCCAAGAATAATGAGTTCCTTATGCTCCACAGACTGCTGGTGCGATAAGCTTGAAAGTGGTCTGTCAAATGGTAACTCTTTTTATCTTTCCCTCTGCCTTTAAAAATAGGGTAGAAAACTTACATTTCCTTAATGCTGGAAGCAGGGTCTGTATAGCAGCATTTGTGTACAGTGGCTGTATAGTAGAGTTACGAGCCTGGATTGTTGAGAACTGGATCTTGCACACTTCAGATGTCCTTTAGAAAGACCAGCCAGCCTGGGATATGAATTCAAGAGACTGTTTTGCCAGTTAGTTAACCTAATAGACTTGGCTAAGTGCACTAACTTACCACTCCATTACCTTCTAACAGCAAGGTTGAGTATGTTTGCCCTGGGCTTGTTCTTCCAGAATGTTTGGGTGATTCTTTTGACTTTGGAACACTGCTTTTCAGAACAGCACAAAAATAATCCTAGTCTTCAAACAAAGCCTGATGACCTAAGTATTCCCTATGAGGCGACAAGTAAGAAGGGAACAGAGGAATGTCTTACTTTTTCAAGTGGACATTTCCCTTCAGTTTTCCAGGGGCCTGTCTTTGTTAACCAAACCAAACTGAGTAAATTTGCTTACAATTATAATATGTACAATTCCATCTGTAAGAGCGCGAGTAAGGACAAAATAGTCACATTCTAAAACTCAAAGCATGTTTGCAATTACCATGGAATTGCAGATGGTGCTGCTGTTGTATCCTGGGCAGTGCTTATTTTTGTGCATATGTTTTTTGGATTGAGGGAGAAGGATGATGGCTACCTATCCATGAGGAGAAGCTAAGCCGCTTCATAGCTGCCATGGTGCAAAAGTGTGCAGCTCAGGGCAGTTACACCGACCTGTGGCAACTTGTTATCCTGGTGTCTGTGCATGTCCTTGCCCTGTGGCTAGCTGCAAGGCAGTTTGCAGTAGACAGGAAAGTTATGAGTGAGTTAAAGTTTACCTTTGGATGAAGGGATGCAAGAAGGTTCCTCTGGCTTTGAATGAATACTAGATCTATTCAAATTTTGTATAAAGCGTGGAGGGCTGTACATTTTTTAAATAGTTAATTGGTAAGTTGGACCATACACAAGGTTTACTCAATGAGTAGCTTCTCATTGTCTTGTAAGAGGAATTATGTGGATGCTTTAAAAAGTCATTGTGCTTCAGAGTCCTGGTATGTTGTGTAAAGCCACAGGAAAAACTGTAGCAATATGGTGAAAAGAAAATAAATTGTTTCTTAATGTTACTAAGCAATAAACCTTACCACTGTTTTCAGAGCTGCTTGGCTAAACTCACAGGTGTTTATTTTTGTTCTGTAGCAGAAGAGTTGCTTGAGGAAAGGAATAGATTATAGCTCTAAAACAGCTCTTTAAAAATGCTCTATGCATGTGTCTCTATAGTTCTGATACTAAAGATGTGCATAATACTGCAGTAATGAGTTTTGGTTTGGGTTTGTGGGATTTTTTTTTTTTTTTCAAAATAAGGTTTTCTGTGCAAAAGAATTACCAAAACGCTTGTGTATAGATAAATATGTCACTTTTTCTTCTCAGCTGTTGGAAAGGAAATAGACTATGAGCTAGTTTTTATTTAAAACCCTGTGCATTAATTAATGTGAACTTGGACTTTTATATTGATGAGCACATTGGGGTTTTTTTTAATGAAGATGCTTCAAGCTCATTTGGCATTAATAAGTTCTCTTAGTCCTCCTTCAGCTTGATTCCTGTTCAGTAGGACAGCCACTGTGTGTGGGTTTAATATGAAATTTTAGACCCAATTTTTTTTAATTATTGTGTTCAATTTTAGGTGTGTGTCCTGGGTTCAGCTAGTAGGTAGCTGGACTGCTTGTGTATTAGTAGTGTTAATGTTTGTAACAGGAGAAATAAAATTCACCAACTCGTCAGTGAAGTTGTAATTTAGTTGCCAGTGCTCTGGGGAATTAATGGAAGAGAAGGCAGAAAGGTTTCTTCTCAGGCAAGTTTTACTTTTGCAGCGGAGACATAAGCTCAGTCCTCAACTCTGTTAATACAGAAAAGCATCCCTTTGTAATAGTTTTCACAGAATCAACATTACATGAAATCACACTCTTGCTTTTTTTACTGCTGAAGTGTTACACTGGGTTAGTAGGGGACCTCAGGAGTGAAGCTTGATTCCAGCCAACTTTACAGGTGGAAAGATTTTAAATGTAATGTGCGTGGAGAGTTGAAAAGTATATGATTGCCTAAGTTGGGAGTTGAAATGGGTGATTTGGAGAGCCTTTCAGCATTGACATTAAATCCTAGAAAAGTTAGCTTCTGTTTTAGAGGGCTAGGAAAGCTCAGCTTTATGTATGACTATTTTGTAGGGAGGTACAGCTCACATGTCTAGGGCTGAATTACAATAATTCATTTTTTTTTTTAAATCAACAGTTCTGTTCATTGCTGGTGGAATTAGTTGCCATGAGGAATACTTGTGCTTCTGAAGGCCTTCTAGATACAGCTGTATTTGTAGAGAAGCTTGAAATGGATTTTGCAATACTTAGATGCTGTTAAAAACATCGCGAGAGAGAGATGCTGAGTTGCTGAAAAATTGGGGCAAGTGTTCAGTGCATTGTTTGCAGCTGGAGTATTTGGCCCCTAAAAGAATATTGACAATGTTTGAAGCGTTTTTAATACCAGCAATTTTGTTGTCACAGGTTGCGCACCATGTAGAGTAGGAAGTCATCTGTTAATTGCGATAGAAGATATTATTGGAAGTAATAAGACTGTAAATGAGAACCGTACCTTCTCTGAAAACTTGTTTAGCTGCAGAAAACAGGGAAGAAACCGTTGTGTGGTTAATAATCATGTACTTACATATTTACACTGTTTGAACAAAGTGAGGAATAGTAGGCGGGTCAGAAAGAACAATATTATGTGATTGCCTCCTGTAAAAGGGAAACTTCTCTTTCTGTAGATGGAACAGGCATGGATTTCCTGTAGATCTACAACTGATAGCCTTAGTTAGTTTACTGACTTTAATAACAATAAAGTAGGAAAACTTCGTTCTGTCTCTAGAAATGTAGGTTGTATTGCTCATTCTCAAGACCATCCTTTGCTTATGTATGCAAAGTGCTTATGTGTCAAATGTGATAATTGTATTTTGTGTTCAGCTATAGTAGTAAAGTTCTGTGTTTAGAGCTGTTCCACCTTTTAAATCCATAAGGTGAAGAGGTCACTGCAGTATAGTTCTCTCCCTTGCTGTGCACAGTTATGTGTAGCATTCTGACCAGTGCTAGTTTTCATTAGCTGTCTTCCTGAAAGTTTGTTGCTGAATGGTTTCAGTTTCATCTGTTTTCAGTTGCATATTCACCCATCAAGGGAAAAATGCTAGTGAAGTCAAGGGCATGAAATGTTGAGTTTTTGTATTATGATGGAAGATACTGTTCTTATTTGAAGTACAAAGGCAATAGTTCAGATAGCTTAAATAATATTTTAAAAAAGGCATTTTCTCAAAAAATAAGAAATTGCAGTCCGCTTGCTTATATGTGCCCTGTATTTTGCTGCTGGCTGGCTAAAACTGTTGAATATTTCAGATTATTTGACTTGTCAAATATCAGTTTTCTGATAAATGTGATACATAAATGAAGATTCAGTACTTCGCTGCAGTGAGTGTGAACTAAGAGCTCCCAATATGTTAAAAAGCGTATTTACCTTTAGATTTTCATTGAGGTAGCTGATCAACTGAATTTCTGCTATAGGCTTTTTACTAATTTGGATGGCCTAATGAGTATAATTGTAAATGAGGGATCATTCTGTGGAATGTGCAAAGGGAGCACTGGTTCTAAAACTTTGTGGAGAAACATCCATCCCCTGACAGAAGTGTGTAGGACCTGGTCAGAATACATTGGTGTAAGATTAGGTATTAAAAATGGTTTCTTTTTATTGCATTTTGGACTAGTGGCATAGTTATGTAGTTGGAAAATACTTCTAAAGAAGCCATGTAAGATTTTTGTTTCACTGGGGTCTGTAGTGCTGTGAGTCTGCCCATTATTCTATTTATGCTGAAGGCTGCTCACCTTCAAATTCAGGCAGGCTTGTGCTCAATTGCTGTTGGCTGCCTCTGATGAACCATTAGGACTCATGTCTCTTATTCTGGATGTATTTGGAATCAACTAATAAAACTTCAATTTAAACGTAAACAGGGGAAGTTTAGATTGGATATGAGGAAGAGATTCTTCACTGTAAGGGTGGTGAGGCACTGGAATGGGTTGCCCAGGGAAGTTGTGAATGCTCCATTCCTGGAGGTGTCCAAGGCCAGGTTGGACATAGCCTTCGGTGATACGGTTTAGTGGGAGGTGTCCCTGCCCATGGCAGGGGGATTGGAACTAGATGATCTTAATGTCCTTTCCAACTCTAACTATTCTCTGATTCTGTGATTCTATGAAATTGCTTAATTGTCTTCATTATGATATAATTATGAAAAATAGGGTTGGGGTTTTTTTCCCCGCTGAGAGAAACTGTACCCTTCTTGAGCCAATAGTTTAACCTTTAAATCAGAGAGGTGAAACTGAAGGGTACAAAGAGTATGCATATCTTTGATAAGGACATAGTGTTTTTTTTAACGAAGAAAAAATCCCTAGTGAACTGCTAATAAAAACCTTAACAAATAAGCACTGAACAATTCATGCATATTTAGCAAAGACCCGCTGGGGTTTGGCAGCAGAGCTCCCCAAATCCCTGCATATGTTTTCTTTCTATCCAGCATTGTGTGGGCTGGATAGCATTTCAGCTGTAATTTGGTAGTGTATCATTTGTGCTGCTGAAGACAACTAGTGAGACTTCTTCTGTTTGTATTCCTTGTTCTGCTTTATGCTTTTTGAAAAATGGTTTTGTTATTGGCTGAAATGCAGTTTTTCAGAGGTGATGCCTGAAAGGTTTTTTTGAAACAAGTAGCCCTCAGTAAGAAATAAGAAACCAGGGAGAAGGATAAACTGCAGCTAGTTTGGAAACAGGCTAGGACAAAAAATATGCTGCAGTGATCCCGAGAGAGTATTGGTATGAGGAACTATGTAAAAAGTTGCAGCAGATTGAACTGGTCATTGTCAAATGACTGGAGGAATTTTTCTATAAAGCAATGGTAAAATGAGTTGCATAAGTGCAAGGAATACCGGAGGCTGAAGTCGGGGAGAAAGATAATGCAGAAAGAGCGGAAGTACAAAGTTTAGAAAGAAGTGAAAGACTTCTTGGTTTGCTTTAATTCAGTAATGTGGAATGGCATATATCTTCAGAAACTGTGGTAAAGTGGCACATGGTATTGACAGGTAAAGAGACCTAGCCAAACTGAAAGTGTCACTGATTCGTAATAAATGTGGGCAAAGCCGTGCAAGCTAGGTGTCAACAGCAGCACACACTTCTTAAACAATACCCTCAGTCAAAGTGCTTGAATGTATATATGCAGTATGAATAGTCACTTCTGTTGTGCACACATTAAGGCTTATCTCAGCTCTAGAACAGTTATTTTCCATGTACTTGAAATGTTGTGAAATGCACTAAAACCAGAATGCTAAAGAATATGTAAAGAATTGTGTTTTTATAAAGACAGGTGTATGTGATGAGACTGAAGATGATGTAACAGGTGCATGACTTTGCCATTAATATTTGGTTAACGCTAAATAGCTGTGTAGTATTGTCGTGGTTTAAGCCATAAATCAGCCACGCAGTTTGTTCACTCACTTCCCCCTTTTTCTTCCCTCTGCTCC
>JANRGW010051324.1:0-11044 GCA_024733675.1 Psilopsiagon aymara | reverse complement strand
ATCAACTGAACCACCCAGCTTGGTGTCATCAGCAAACTTGATGAGGGTGCACTCAATCCCACTGTCCATGTCACCAACAAAGATGTTGAACAAGACCGGTCCCAACACCCATCCCCCAGGGACACCATGAATTTATTCAAGTCTAGTAAAGTAAAAATATAGGATGAACTTTTATTTTAGTGGTGAAAGCTTTGTGTTTGGCAAAGCAGACTGAAAAAACACTTTTGAATGTTCTAGCTATTCTTAAGAGGATATAGAAGGTACAGACCATGGGGTACCTGTGATTCTACCTGCATGACCGCAGAGCAGACATGAGGAAGTGGGATGGAAAATCTGCCTTAGCTCTAGACACATGGCTACATGAGTTGCAAGGAAAAGCAGTTACAAAAGGGGGTTCTTCCAAGAAAATTGCTACTCCAGTGGGAGTAGAAGGGCTGATCCTATGGAAAGAAATGCTAAGAAGTAAACGGAAAATGCTGTGACCAGGATTAGAGGGCCCTTGCTTCCAGGCAGGTGGAGGAGAGGGACAACCAGGTTTACTGGACTGCGTGGATCCGATGGCCTGGCACATCAGTCCCACAGGAGTATAACACTCTAGTAGATACCAGTGCACAGTGCACCCTGATGCCATCAAGTTATCAAGGAGTAGAACCCCTTGTATTTCTAGAGTGACAGGAGGATCCCAAGAGCTGACTGTCTTGTAAGCTGAAATCAGCCTGACCAGGAAGGAGCACCCTACTGTGGCTGGTCCAGAGGCTGCATGCATCCTTGCCATAGACTGTCACAGGAGAGGGCATTTCAAGGACCCAAAAGGGTACTGATGGGCTTTTGTTATACCTGCCTTGGAGAAACCATGCCATTAAAATAATTAATAATAATGTTGTTATTAAGGTTTAAGAGTACAGCTCATGAATTTTGGGGGGAGTGACATCAGTAGCAGTTCTCACTCAGATCTTTCAGTTCTTTTCCCATGTTTCCAAACCTATCATGATGGAGTTTTGCCATCACCCACATCTAAAAAAATTGCATTGAGTTTGAATTATTTATGCAAGTTTACCTGTCTTAAAAGAGATTACTAACTTTTTGTTTCGTTTGACACCACCTGAAGGGTTGGGTTGGGGTTTTTTGGTCATTTAATCAACTTCCCAATTTTTTGTTTGTTTTGGGTTTTTCCTTTGCTGTTTAACTTACTAGGCCAGCTGCATTTCCTGCTGCAGTCTGTCTTTTAGTTGTCCTATTAACGTGCACTACAGCAGTGAGAGGAGGCATTTTCTATCACTCCAGAGACTGACATAGCATGGAAGTTTCTCTTATTTTCTAGATTCATCATTACGGTCATCATTAGCCTTTCAAGCTTTTTTAAGAAAAAAAGGGGGAAAATTGTTACTGTTTTTTCCCCTGGAAAAGAATCCAGTCCTTCCTTTACTCATATTCTGGTTTATGTTGGAGATCTCCAGGTTTCTAGAAGGAATTTTTCTTGTAAATGCTTATGAGATGACTCATGCCTCAGATGACTTTCTTCTCGGGATTTCCCAAGTGCGAGACTTCATTCAGTTTATCTTGAGAGCTGTCTTTGCACTGACCACTTTAATAACTGCAGGCACCTTCGTGGAACTTTTCAGCCCCCCGGGGAGGGAGCAGCTCTGCATCTGGATAGGGGGAGCCCTGCTCTTAAGGCAGTGTCCATCCTGCAGGCTCTGTTTTCTGTTGTGCAAGGAAGCTGCTTCACCTCGCTCTGCTTCTATCACCCCATCTACAAGTATAGATTGTGGGGAACTTTGTATGAAAACTGAGTAAGAGTATTTAAGTGGAGTTGTTACCTTTACCAACATCTAAAGTATTTATTCCTGTTGTTGTCCTGACATGTAAATGATCACTTTGCAGTTGAGATATAAAAATATAATTTATTCTTATAATTTTAAAATAACACAGACAAAAATAAAATGGTGGAGGATGCAGATGTCAGTCTTTCATGGTGCAAGCAGTTACTTAAGGCAAGAGTAAAACTGATATTTCATTCCTACTTATGAAAGCCAGGAGCTTAAGACCTACCATCAAATATTAGTACGAACATTGGTCTTGGAGAACTTTTAACAGAAACAAGTAATCTGTTTAGTCTTTATGTTGGCCTTTAATGTTTTTTATGATGAACTGGGATGCTCTGTTCCAGAAGGAACATAACTGTGAGTATTCGAGATCTTAGCAAGAAGCAGTCTTTAAAAAAAAGGGGAGGGGAATGATATGACCCAGGCTGGAGTGGAACCAAACAAAAAAACACAAAAAGGTAGCAGATAACTGCTCATTTTTCTTCTTGGAACTTTTATGAGATCACATTAGTGAAAGAAATGGTGTTGAACATGGCCAGTTTGAATAAACTTTGTGTGTCATCTTACCTTCGTATAACCTCCAGCAACTGTAGATATTGTATGCATATGAATATCAATTCTGAGCCTTCTGTTGTGCCTTACGTGCCTGAAATGCAGTTTTCACCCACATGTAGTGAGCGCTGGCCCTTGCTTCTGAATCCTCTCAAAATGTATCTCTTCTGCAGACTGTTAACTGAGCTGTTTAAGTGCTGTGATACCTTACTAACAATGAAAACATCTGCTGCGCTGCACTTCTGTACGGCCCTATCGCATGGTCAGCTGGTGCGTTTTGTGCTTGACTTACCCGTGTGTTTCCTTGGACTGTATGCTCCTCTGGGCAGGGACTGTTTCTTTGTTCCAAGCATCAAGCACAAGGTCTGTCCTGAGCAAATAATCAACTGCAAGATTGTCCCTGCTTGCCATTTCTCAATTTGCATCTACAGTTATTTCCCATAATGTGCCTACTTGTTTAAAACTTCTGTGCAGTTGTGCGACACAGTAACTACTCTCGGGATCTATCCTAAAACTTGACCTGGATTTACTTCTGCAGTAAAGATGATTCCTTAGCAGTTGAAATGCTTGTGGTGGAACGGGCACTACCTCATTTTCCATGCCTTCCTAAGGTCAGGATGGAGATCCATCCTGCGGTTTGTTTCAAAGCCAAATATTATTTTAAATGACTTGTGTGCCTTTTACCTGGATGTTTAACCACCTCTAAGTTGTGGACTGCGGGTGGTGCAAGAATTGACTCCCAAATGTACCCAAATGCGAGTCTTTTCTGTTCAGCTCAGTGTGGGCATATCTATCACATGAGGTGAGAGGTGTGGCAAGGGTGCTACATGGTGATCTGGCCACCCGCTTCTGTGTGGGTCTTGGCAGCAGAATCAGCCATTACATGTGACTGTATTTATGTGATTGCCCTGCTTCTAGAGCTGCTGTTGTCACCACCAATTGCAGTGCCTCAGTGTTGTAGATACACCCTAAGATGTGTGCCAAAACTAATCCTCAGGTGCCTTGCTGATTGGTGACCCATAAAGCCAGAGACAGGAGCAATGCAAATCACTGAGGAGAATCGGAAGCGTATTTCTTGACATTTAATGAGCAGAATCAAGTACCTAGCAAAGGGGGAAGCTGCAAAAAGAGAAATGTTGGAGGTCTGTTACAGAGCCACAGTTACCCAGAAGAGACTTCACAGTTACATAACTTGGCTGCAAATCATTCCACAGCTGGAGCCCCCCTGCATATGGGGCTTGTCACGGTAGCATTGTCTGGCAAGAATCTGGCCACACCAGTTGGACCACTGAGTAGTTTCTGTCTGTAAGTTGTAGCCTGCTGCTGCTAGTCCAGCTGACATTTCCTTAGACTTCCGTGGATTTCGTAGTTGATATCCCTCAAATAGATGTTAGACCCTGGGTTTATAGTTTGTATTACTATATATTGCAGTAAAGTGTAGGTTGACTGAAACTGGGCACTTTGCCTTTTCCATTAACTGGCCTGATGTCTTAACCAGCTTGTTACTGAGATAGGACAGTCTTATTAATATAACTGTTAGTGGTGAATGTGGAAGCTTCTGGATGAAGAAATCCCTGACACATTCAGCTGCAGTTTCTGCAGTGGCTCTCTAGAGAATGCCTTCACCCGTCACTCCTGGTTGCCTCTAGCTGCCTCTCCCCAGCCAGGTGACTGCCTCACCATTTTCCTAGCCAGGCTTTTCTTGCTGGCCTGGAGTGTCTGACTGCGTGTAACAGAACATCTGTATTCCAAAGCCCACTAACTCCTGGGTTGGTTTTGTAACTGGAAGTTAAAAAACTCTTAATTGATAATGCATTTAATTTTTTACGGTGGTTGTGTTTTGACTTTAAAGTCAAAAAAAAAAAAGCAGTGCAGAACTAAGCGATATAAAATACTTTTGCAGCTGAAAGGTAACATGATCTTGGGGAAACTTTTACATTGTCGTCATTTTAAATGAAGGTTTTGTTTTCTCTTGACTTCCTAGGTTACACACCAGCTTTGGCCTGTGCGCCCAATAAGGATGTGGCTGACTGCCTTGCACTCATTCTGGCCACAATGATGCCTGTTTCATCGAGCAGCACATTACCTTCCCTTACGTTCAATGCCATTAATCATTACACCAACACCTCAAAAACTGTCACCTTCGATTCTTTGCCCATCATGAGGAGTGACCACAGCTCCTACTGTACTTTCAACAACATTGGCAGGGAAGGTGGCTATCCGTACACAGAAGAAGACGAACTCAATGACTCAGATTCTGAGACCTATTAGAAGCTGTGTTTTGTAGGTCTGAAGAGTTCACTGTCACGCTGGAAGGTCAGACTTGTGCTGTCGTAAAGCTAACAGTGTCTGAATACAAAAAGAGGACAGAAGACCTTTGAGAAGATGTTTTTTATGTGGTTGCATATTAAAAAGAATAAACATCTGTGAGACTCTAGGAGGATTTTTAAGAGCTTATTTTGCAGAAGAAGCGTGAATTCTTGAAAAAGTACTTGGAATCCATGGGGAAAAAAAAAAAAAAAACACAAAAAAACCCAGAGAATGTCAGAACTGTTTTATTTAACTGTGTTCTACCATTCTGTTTCTGGTGCCAGGAGTAATTTCTGCAGACTGGGCACCCTACTTGATGTAAATGAACAACACTATTGTACAACGCAAAGGATGCTAGATTGAAATATTATCAATGAAACTCAAACCATTTTGAAGGCAATAAATGAGTTTGGTACAGGAGGCATTGTTTGTGCTGCAAATTGCCAAAGGACCAAATAACTTAAAGATTTTTTTGTTTTTAAGTTTTTGTGAAAACTGGAATAGGTTATTTGAGAAGTTGTTTCAACCAAACCTTAATTACTTCTGGAAAAGAAGCTTAGATTTGGTTTTAAATGTTGATTTATTTTTTTTTAATCATCTGAAAAAGCCTTCCGACACTATTAAATGTACCATGAAAGAAAGCAGATGTGCTTTTAAGTTTTATTTTCTTTTTCTTTTAGGTGAAATGAAAGCAAACTTGTCATACTTTTATAATACGAAATTTAAACCAGCTAACAAGGTGAAGTCAGGGTGAAACGTGTACAGTGTAATAAACAAGGGGAGGGGTGGGAGCAGTGGGAGGGGAGCGGTAATTGTTGCACAGTTTTAGACTCCTTTTTGGGTTTCAATTTCTGGGGGTTGGATTGAGTTTTTTTAATTTAAAACTACATGAGTAACCTGGAAATTCTAAACCTACATAAAAGAACTGAAGCGTCTCAATAACCCTGCTGTGACTGAGAGTTCTTTTCAATAATTAGTCCAATCCTCACATCATAAATTTGTGTCTAAGATTAAAATTCTATATCCCTATCAGCTGGATTGTTTTTTTTTTCCTTATCTTGGAGTTACAGGGGTGGGGGAGGTGAATTCAAAAGTCCATTGCCCTATTAGAGGATAAAGTACCGTGTCTGGTGTGTGGGAAGAGCTGTGTATCTTTGTTGTGCCCCATTTAGAAAGCAAACAGCAGAAACAGGTCCCTGTAAGGTAGTTCAGATGCGCCCGGAGACTTTTATTTTTTCTAATTTATAACAGACTACTGTGGGGTTTTCAGTTGCCTGAAGAATGAACAAACTGACATGAGTAAGCTCAAGTTTTGTCTGTTAGATATGAATATTTACTTTATTTGGCTCTGCTTTAACTATAGCTGTTACTTTTCAAGTGACTTTGTCTATGTACATGCGAGGAATCCTTGCATGTCCTGGTAAAGTACAAATAAATTACTACAAACTGATTCCAATTTCCTTTTTATCCTTTTTGTATTGTGAAACTGGAAATCTTAATGATACTGTAAATTATCAGCTGGTTTTCTGAACATAGTGCGGAAACAGGGGACAATATTTTGATCTATTTGATAATTTTGAGGGGGTTTTGAAGAATTAATGAGCATGTACATAGAAACAGTGACTGCTTGAATACTGTATTTACCTGCACTCTTTCAGTACTTCAAGATTCCTGTATATTTTATGGTGTATAATAAAACCCAAATGTGAGTTCTACTAATGAATAATTTATTTGTATCTACTGAGCATTAATGACAAAGTCTCTTTTGTTGAATTGATAGAATTTATAAAATCTACTTCACAAAGGCTTTGCCAGCATTTTCATTCTAAAGTGAAGGTGAGCTATTTACATTCAAAGCATTTTAAATATCAGTTACGTCATTCTTCCTTCAGGCTTCCTTTTAAGTACCACTTTCTTCACCATTTGTGCCTGTGCTCATTGTTCTACTGCAGTGTTTGTCTGTGAGCAGAATTAAATGACTTGGGGGATGTGGTGATTTCTGTACTTTGTTCCCTCTGAATCTTTTAAGTATGGGGCAGTCAGTGTGGGAGTGACATAGGTGCCTCAGCTGAGCATGCAGGCAGCACTCAAAGTCCGTACTGGCCTGTCCTGAGGTTCACAGCATCTGTTTAAATACAGCGGCTAAGCAGACCCATTTTCTTCATACGCTTATGGAAAATCTGATTCCGAATGCCAAGGAGCATGCCTGTTATTTAAAATGTTAACAACTGATGTTTCTGTTAATGAAACTGCCCAGTTTTTGTTGATCCAAAGGAACTGAGAAAATGTGATATTAATACGCCTTTATTATCTGCACTAACTTCTGTTTGACTTGTTTCCTCAGTGTGTGGTGCTCGTAGCCACAGGGCAGTTTATAGCAGGGGGCTCTCCTTACTTGAAATATTATCGGGGGAGTAGAGACTGAGCTACGTGCATCCACTGTGTGCCTGGATGATGGAGGTATAAAAGTTAGAGATTTGGGTATGGAATACAGGCAAATACCAGAAACAGGGCTGTTGAACACCTTTGTTTTCTTACGTCAATCAGAAATTGTGCCTCTTTTCCATTTCATTGTTACTCACCTTTTGAGGAAGAAAACTTTTTCACTGCATTAAATTGCATTATTTTTAAGTTTTGTGAACTTCTAAAGACCTAAAGATCTGTCCTGCTATGAACTGTTAATGGTCCATTTAGGAATTCAGAGTTCTGTGATTCATGTCTTATCTATCTCCTCATAAGAATTTACATAGCCTGTAGATTGCAATTTGCAGGTACTTGGTTGTTCCTATTTCAAACCAAAAGAGAACAAAGAAAATCCTTCCATTACTACCTGACAGCACAGGTTGGACAGTAATTGTGCCTTGTTAAGTGATAATTGTGACTTATTAGAATGTGGTCTTAACTCCAAAATTAGATTGTTACTTGTTTAAAGAACATGCTCCTGTGGTCAGAGACCGCTTTCATGAGAGGTCAAGGAACAGAAGGTTCCTTGTTTCTATGAAACAAGAACACTACTGTCTAGCTGGTGAGGGGTCTGTATTTAGAAAGGTGTTCATAGCTCAGTGAAGGGCTGTTCATTTCTGGAAAGTGATCCTGGAACCTCAGTCTTTCCAAAGGAAATCCTCCTCGTTTTGTACCAGTGAATATGCTCCATGATTGTTGCAACCTTCTTCCAAGCAGCCTCTTGGATTTTCACTGGGAGAGACCAGTGAGCCTTGGCTGGACCACTGAAACAGTATGTTGGAATAAAAGAAACCCTTTGTATCCTGAAAACACAAAGTCAAATGGACTTCAGGAATGAGGACAACCAGCTCTGCTCAGCTTTCTTGATGGGATGTTTTATGTGTTTTTAAGTTCTCAACCTAAGTGTTCTGCAGGAGAAAATGCCAAATTAGTATTGATCTCCTTGGCTGAGCTGTCACTTCTAGAGTGGTGTGGTAGCATAAATACTGGCTACTGTTAAAATCACAGAATCACAGAATGACCTGGGTTGGAAGGATCTTAAACATCATCTAGCTCCAACCCCCTGCCACAGGCAGGGACACCTTCCAGTAGAGCAGGTTGCTCCAAGCCCTGTCCAACCTGGCTTTCAAAACTAACAAAGAATCAGTCTGCCTCTCCCCCCCTGCCAAGAGTGTAATCAAAAAAGGTTTTTCTTGCAATCTCTTAACAAAACCTTGACCTCTCTGTGTCTCTTGCTTTGTGTTTCCTTCTATTACTCTTTATTGCTTCTCCACGTGGATATCTCAAAAGTAATCATATTTGGAACAATCAAAGCCAGAAATACACACTTCTTAACTTGGGTCTTGGTTGTGGGTGGTTGTTTTGGGGTTTTTCCTGGTTGTATATTCTCTTGTTTAAAATTCTGACTTGTCTGCCAGGCTAAAGAATTAATAAATGGTTAAAAAAAGTTGGTATTTAAAATAAATTACTTCAAAACTTTGCTCCTTTTAACATCGACCCAAAGGGCACTAAAGATGCCAAAGCTGTTATTGAAGCTATAAGATGACTAAAAAGGAGCATGAGGCTACACTTACAGATTCTTCAACTTAATAATTCTGGTTTTGAGAGGAATTCGCCTTCCTGCCTTGCCCAGAGATTATGCCCCTTTAAAGGCAACAATTACTGCAGTAATCCAGAACAACATTACTCTGTTCTAGTTTACATTAAATCTAGCAGCTGGAGTTGTACACAAGTGTTGTTCTGGTAGCTCAGCTTCTCTATGTCTGTGGTGAACTTTGTTAATCATGCAATAACTGGGTGAGAGGATAAGCCTGCAGAAAGATCATAGGCAACAATGAACGCTGCAGAGGACTGCTGTCTGGCACATACTGTGTGAAGCTGTTTCATGTGCATCGTCCTGGAACACTTCTAACAAGACTGGATGTGTCGAGGGATCCCATACTACTGAATTCCACGCTTGGATCAGTGAGGTTCCTGTCTTCAAGACTGTGAAACCTAAATAAAAGGGGTGAATGTTGATGGAAACGGCAGCTGTGGAGGATGTGCTGTCTGGCTTGATGTACCACATGATGGGTGAGGGAGCTCCGTGAGCTTCCTCGGCTACAGCTGGAGGAGCCGGCAGCAGAGCCACCAGTCTCCCCATCTCCTACCACTTTGCTCCGTGGCTCTGCCAGTGGTACGTATCCACTTTGCCAAAAATGGCATCATGCTTTTGGTTAAAAAGCATGGATTCCTGATAACAGTGATTCCTGGTAATCCAGTCCAGGCTGGAATCAGACTAATAGCCTTGGAGAGAAGTGCCTTTCTAATCTCTTCATAAGTAGTTAAAACTTTTACCACCACTGCCGAAGTCTGGGCTTGAACTCAGCAAAATCCATTTTAATGTCAAGAAAAAGTAAGTAAATGCTTGAAGGTGGTCCAGCAAATTCATACAAATCCTTAAATCTAAGACTGGTGATTAGTGCCTCATTTAGTAAACTCTCAATGATCTGTGATAACTTCCTCACAATCCTTTAATCTGCTGCAGAAGCTAATGGGATGGCTGGAGAATTCTTTCAGATTGGGATTAAAAAACTCCTTATAAATCTGAAGCTGTCAAAATTTGTAAGTAAAACATTATATGTAAGAATTCATAAATCCTGGGTCTCCTGTACAGATGAAAATTGAGACCTTAAGTGTGAGATGCAGTACAAGCCTGAGTTGTTAGCTTTTAGCACTGGCTTTTTTCTTTTTGTGGAGTCCTTTTCTCACTGTAATATCCATATGTTTTGAATCATGTTAAGTGTAAAGGGATCACCGTGCATTAATTTGAAATGGCAAAACAACTGATTCTTAAAATACCTTATTTATAATGATCTATAAGCCTTATCACAAAGTCTCTTTTGTTTTACTGTTTAACAGGAGAAGCAAACGCCTGCCTGGACATTTTAAATGCCACCCAGGCCACTTGTTTGATCCATGTACTGTGTCTACTGAGGGAAAGCCTGAACTGGCAGCCTCAGAAAAGAGCGTTTCTTTCAGTTGCTCAGTTACCCAGAGCCCAGAAAAACTGCAACTGTTCTCGTTTCCTTTTCCTGGGGGAATAATGGTTACAGATGTGACTACAATTTTTGAGCTGTGGGTTTCTTCCTGTCTCTACAACCCATGTTGCAACAACCGCAACCGCTCCTGACAGGGGAAGAAGATTCCTTGCAACTCTTCCCAACCTGGTATCCCAATCTCTAGTATCTTATTCTTCCAGTATCAGTCTATTTGCCTTCAAATAAAGCAGTACCTGAACTACCTGTTTTTCTTGTGCCATGTGCTAATTTACATGGGAATAAACTGAACATGGAATGGAGGGAGCTCTGTTTTAACAATATTCAAGGTTGAGAAAGGAACTTTGCAGAATTTCACCATGTAACTGTAAACACAGTTGAGTAATATGGAACCTAAAGAGCCTTTCAAGCTGTCTTAATATTGTTAGTGTGAGTCAATATTTAGAGGAGAAAACACATTCTTTTTGTCATTAAAATTTAAATAGAGGCAACTAGGAATTGTGCTACTCAGACTCACAACAAAAACCAAACCCCAGCTTCCAAGCCTTGTCCGATGACATGCAGGCTTTCTTCTCATTGTACCTGGGAGTTGGTTCAGAAAGCTTAAGACTCTGAGGTCTCAGATGTAGTTTTTGAAAGAATAGATTAGATACCTGAAACAGTTTTAAAGCAAAATCCAATGATTTGCATCCCATCCTGGCAGGTATTTCCCATCCTGTCCTGGGTTCAGCAGTAGCAGTCATTTTTGTCCTTCTCAGTACCTGGTGCAGTGCTGTGATTTTGACTTTCAGCCTGGGAACAGTGCTGATAACACCGATGTTTTCAGTTGCTGCTCAGTAATGTTTACTCTGACCA
>JANRGW010051321.1:0-18476 GCA_024733675.1 Psilopsiagon aymara | reverse complement strand
CAAGGGGTAATGGGTTCAAACTTAAACAGGGGAAGTTTAGATTGGATATGAGGAGGAAATTCTTTACTGTGAGGGTGCTGAGGCACTGAAATGGGTTTCCCAGAGAAGTTGTGAATGCTCCATTGCTGGTGGTGTTCAAGGCCAGGCCGAACATAGCCTTGGGTGATATGGTTTGGTGTGAGGTGTCCTTGCCCATGGCAGGGGGTTTGGAACTAGATGATCTTAAGGTTCTTTCCAACCCGAACTCTTCTCTGATTCTACGATTCTGTGTAAAATACATCTTATTTTAACAATAATGAAAGTTCAAATTTATCTCTTTTCCCCTGAAAAAGCAATCATAATACTAGCATATTTTTCCTTTTAACCTTATTCCAAATATAATAATATTAAGCACAGCACAAGATTTTTTCAAATGGTACGTGGCATTGAATTACTTTCTCAACTAAAAATCCAAGCCAAGCATTTCTAGTTCCCTATTTTTCCTTTTTTTTGTTTTTTGATTTTTGTTTTTTTTTTGTTCAGCTTTTTAGTTACATATGTTCTGACTTTTCACACTATTCTTTAATATAACATTTAACTTTTCAATGATTTTTAAAATAAATTACCACTCGAGCCCAATATGTGTCAAAAATTAAGACATTCAATACAAGGAGAAAAATCTGATGGAACATATTATGTTTATGTTGATATTCAATCAACAACAGCAATTAGTACTTTCTTTAGACACTGGTCCAATACTTTCCACTGTCAAAGCTGGTTCAACATCTCCTAGATTAACATTTTATAGGAAAATCACCTTTCAAACAAACCCAATAATGATTGAACCAGCTCAGGTAAACCAAAACTACTAGGAAAAGAGGAAATCAACAAAAATATATGGCACAGATTTTCGCTTCTTATTGCAGTCAGTGGTGTAGAAATGCAGATAGGAGGGATATAGGGCTTGAAGAAACCTCTTGTATAGCAGTAATGATTTAAAAAATCCTTCTATGATTCTCTTACTCCACTTAGAGAATCAGGAGTAACTTAACTGTTTCTTTTTTAATCTCCATAAATTTCTTCCAGCGAGTAGTCTGACAGATTCTGCAGTTACATTTGTTACCTCTTGACCCTGTGCTATGATTAGTGCATTTTACTGATTTGAATCTGCTTTGACATTTTTTTGGACCTTATTTCGAAAACCGAAGATTTTTCCTGATTAAAAATAAAAAATGCTGCCTACTAAAAGCAAATTCTTATACATAATATCCTAACATTATAAACAGAAAGATCAGTTCAAAGACACAAATAATTTCCTAATGTTACTTTCTTTATTAAAACACACACTTCATATTATAGAAAAAAGCCACCTTGCTATCAATCAAAGTCAACTTCTAGTCAAAATTTGTCACAGAATTAGTTAGATTGTGATGTATGATTTCAGTGATACCAAATTATTCTGGGGAAGTATGCTTTAAAGAAAGTATTCTAAAAATACAAACACTCACTTATTGCAGCAACAGAGGCAATGTTTCATTATGCGCAAACTTCTACACGTAGAATCTAAGATCTGCCCAAAAGCAAAACAGAAGGAAGAAATGCTTCTTTTTAAAGGTAGACTCAAAATTAATACTTTGTAGCCATCATAAAGGGCATTTGGTACCAGCACATGTATGGTCTTCATATAATCATGTCATTCAAAATATAAACCAATGAATTAAAAGTGGATTCCATTGCAAAATATGTAGCAAGCAAAGTAGCTCATTTTAAAAATATAGTACCTAATTAGCACTGCTAAAGTAGGGCTTAACAATTTTTTGAATAAAATTGGTCAAATGAATAGTGTCTTTTGTCTCTAAAGATGAACTTGCTCTGACACCAGAGGCAGCTGTGACAGAATGGATTGTATAAAGTTGTCCTTTATTGATTATAACAATATTGACAACATTCTGTACAAAAAGAACAAAAAAAAAAAAAATTGCAGTCCTCACAGTCTGGCTTCAAGCTATTATTTTTTGATATTTCTGTTGTTTAAGGGGATTGGTTACAGACTTGTTTCAGATGATTCAAAGACAGATTTACTCTCGAGGCTGAAGCCTCATGGCTCGTAACCCAGTTACAGGGAGCAGTACACATACACAAATCCACTTAAAATTTAAAAAAGTAGCCAAAAAAAAAAATAAATGCTCAATTGAATTATGATCATTTATCCAATGACACCTGTTTTTAAATTTAAAAAAAAAAAAAATACTTGACGGATTTTGATCTACTTAGTTTTTTGTATTGCTTGTCTATGGGTGTAAAGTTCTGCTGAAAATCTGGCTATCAGTTATTAGGCTGGAATGTATTTTTTTTCATTACATAAACAGAAAAGAGTTCAACTATAAATATAAATTTAAAAAAAAAAAAAAAAAGATTTTAAGCAACAGAACTGAGCTGAGAAGTTATTTGTTCTAAACTGTAATTTGTGACTGTTGTCTTATTAGCCTTAATAGATAGAATATGCCATCCCATTATTGATACAATGATAGCTATATGCCTATAGTTGCTGTAGTTACATACATATTATGACTTCGATATGAAGAAATGGATCTTGAATAAAAAAAATTGCTTAATTATTTGAAGATTACTTGATAAATAGCATCTGAAGACTGAAATCTTTGTACTGATGAAACCTATTTGTTCAGTGAGAGATTTTTTGTGACACTTCTCCCTTTCCCTCACTTCATTCTAGTAGAACTGGAAAAATGAAGAAAGTGATCATGGAAAACAGCCTGACCAGTACAGTAAAATGTTAGATTAAATTGAAAGTTATCTCATAACACTTAACTCTTCCTCAAGAGGCTGTTTTCAGGATATGTAGTTTATTAAGGCTTATGATCTAAGGTCCTCACAAATACCCTTAACTGAATTTTCCAGATTCTATTAAGTTTCTTTATGATGGAAAGTATGTTATGTCCCATCACTGGAAGTATTGAAAGCCAGGTGGGATGGGCTTTATGTAACTTAATCGAGTGAAAGATGTCCCTGCCCATTGCGAAGGGACTGCATTACATTATATGGTCTTTAAAGGAAACTCCATTCCAACCAAAACTATCTATGTTTCTATGACCTCAGTGAATCACCTTGGACAGTCTATATTTTGTTGGATTATACTTTTTCGTATTTTATAGTCATTCATTATAATCATATAATCATTGAAATGAAGTTTCTTTTGAGAAAACATTCAAATTACACTTCTTTTTTTTTTTTTTTTTTTTTTTTAGGAAAAAATGGAGTATGTTATTCATTACTCGATGGTTATTTTTAATTGTCTAATGAATAAATATTTTCCATCTCCTAATCAGAAAGCATAAGCACAGACCTGTGATAAGAATTATTGGGCAATTTATTTATATAGCTTTGGGTTTGTATGTCTTCTCTATTGCTTTTGATGTTTTCTGACAAAAAAATGCTGGCAGTTATAAGTAGCAAAATCATAGAATCATAGATTCATGGAATGGTTTGGGTTGGAAGGACATTTAAAATTCATCTAGTCCAAAACCCCTGCCAGGAACAGAAACACTTTCCACTAGATCAGGCTGCTCAAAGCCCTATCCAGCCTGGCCTTGAAAATTTCCAGGGCTGAGACATCCACAGTTTATTAGGATAACCTGTTTCAGTGTCTAACCACCTTCATCATAAAAAATTTTATCTTTTCTTTGTAGGAGAATTTCCAGCCCTTCATGGAGTTCCTGCCCTCTGATCTTTTTTGTGGCCTTCCTCTGGGCACACTCTAACAGGTCCATGTCTTTCTTGCAGTGGGTACCCCAGATGCGAACACAGTAATCCAGCTGGGGTCTCACAAGAGTGGAGTAGAGGGGGAGAATCAGCTCCCTCAACCTGCTGGACATGGTTATTTTTTATGCATGCGAGGATACAATTGGCTTTCAGGGCTTCAAATGCACTACTTATGTCCTTTAAAATGGGAAATAAAATTCTGAACATGGAATAAAATAAAAAACTATGCTCTTAAATGTCAGAATTAATTTGTGGAAAATCTTTATGAATGTGATATGAATTTTTAACACATTATATATTCTGCGTCTTCATTATAAACTTCTGATAGCATTATCTATGTGATTTGTTTTGGTTTTGGTTTTTTTTTTTGTCTCAAATGATTAACGTATAAAGAAGCAGTTTTAAAGTGATCACTTGGGTGAAACTTTTGTCCTTAAAGTTTCTTTGAATATTAATAAAGTTCAATGTCTGCTATAGGCATACAAATCAGGTTTTAGACATTTATAAGGAAATTAATTTATATTCATGCAATTAACAAAAAAGGTGCATTCACTTAGTTTACTAATAATGTGTTATATTATTGTACTCTCCATAGACAGTGAACTTCATCCTTCCGATTATTTCCTTCAGTGACATTTGTAGACAGGTTTCTTTAGGTACCTAAGGTTCTGAAATCAATTAAAACACCCTCCTACACCCTCAGAAATCATAGTAATTTCAATCTATTTTCCACACCAGAATAGGCAAATAAATTTAAGCATTTCTATTTTAAGAACTCTGTATCCCCTTATTTACATAACTGCTGCTTTTGATATACTTGTCTTACGTGTCATCTCTACTGGTCACGTGGCCCATCCTTTTGAGACATTTCAGTCTGTCAATTGTTCATATCTTAAGGATTACTGTCTGAGGATAATGTGCTAAGTTTTCCAGGTCAAAGACTATCTCTGTATAAAAAAACACTAACAACATTTAGATAGGTTTTTTTTCATTCAAGACATTGGGGAAAATAAATTGAAAAGCAGCCAGTTACTTGATTTAATTTTATAGTTGATATTAGAAGCAGTCCAACAAACTCTTAATAACTCCCATTTTTCACAAAGTGACATGTCTTCACTTCTAAGCAAAACTAATGGGCAGTGGAAATGTTCATGCTTGCGTCAGATTTTAAATTAATAATGTCATTAGATAAAAAATGTTGAAATGTAAATTCCATAAATACCTATTATGAAATTAATAGTGAATGCTATATTTACTTCATTTTAATAGTCAGCACAACTCCTGAAAGATATTATTTCTCTTTTCTATTTTTTATACAGCATAATTTGCATCTGATTCTAATACTAAATGAAGAGTCCCCCCTATATAATTGTACCACTTTTTTTGTCATGGTTCACCTAAATTTTCCATAGATTCACCTAATAATAGTATTAATTTATTTAAACCAATTTTCATATTTTTGTGTTATATTAAAAGTGATCCAGAGGACCTCCTGTATAGTGAAAAGATATATTCAACCATTATCCATGAGGCCAAAATTTTCAGAGCTTCAGAAAGTAGGTCATACCATAATAGTGACATTGAACTTTTCAACTGGGAGTAATTAGGTTTTATTTCTAGTGCTCAGTGACCTACTCTGACAAATAAGATAACACAGGAACGGTTCCATTTTATTTTTCATAAGACAGTGGCTTGCTTTATCAATTCTTTCTACTCTATATACCTTAAGAATCCATAATTGTTGCATATTCAGAAAACAACAGCTGACGGCTGTGTAGGGTATTTCTGCCTTTTAATATGTCATAAAGAATCTGTTGCAAACAATGATGTTATCATTAGGGAACAAAGATACTGTTTATTATTTCAGAACTGAATAATTCAGCATTAAATCACTTCAATTTCAGTGTCACTTGCAGGGAACGCAAAAGCAGAAAAGTTACTGTCTATGAAACAAGCTTTGCAGCGCAGAGGGCATTTGAAGCACACTTCCTTGTATATTCCCTTTAGGGTGCTTTAGAAAGCTTTAATTTAATGGCTGCTTCCTAATGCAAAGAGACATAATAAAATGCACTTGCATCTGTTAGCTCAGATAGCAAGAGACATTTTTTCCTTTTTGGGGCTGTGGTACTCTAAAAGCCATTTGACACAATTCAGACTACTATGTTGCAGCATGAACTGATTCCTTCCAATGAGTTTTACATTTTGTATTTGTTGCTGATGTCATTACAACAAGAAATACCCTCCCACCCCTGACTTCCATCATACATTTTTTCCTGTATATGGTATGTGTGGTGGCCTGCTGCATCATGTCAATCTTCACTGTAATACAACAAGAAGTATACCTTGACACAGTGTGTCAGATGCTCGATAACATGAGAATGCATGCCTGAAGCTCTCACAGACATGGGACCATGGTTATTCAGAGGCAGACTGCTTCTCTGACGTCTGTGTAGCTGTGAACTGGAAGTGCGAAGTCTGCAATGCCTCCATCCTTTTATACGGAACATGCAAAGCACAAGTTTTTAATATAGTAAATCAATTGCAGGAGTGCTCCCTATTCATTTACTAAATGTATATGAATATCCCTAGTGGATACAGAAAATGTGAAGTGCAGTAGTAGATGTGCACTAGAGAGAAGCGCAGTATCAGGCATCCAAGAATGACAGGAGATTTTTTTCTGAGTCTTTGCATTTTTAGAGAGACACAAGTCCTCCCTCTGTTATTTTAAAATGCTGTCTCCTCTGAAATTCACAACATAAGACTGATCCTAGTGGCTGATTTAAGACTTGACAATTCTACTTTGGATTTTTTCCAATGGATCTAACAGAAACAGATCTTTCATAAAGATGACTACCTAGTTTTCCATGTTTATTCCTTTTTCTTTTTTTTTTTTTTTCCCCCCCATACGTAGAATGCTGGAATAAAATGCAATTTTCATGTTTATGCTGTTTGGTTTGGCTTGGGTTTCTTCTTCTTCATCTTCATATTTTTTTTTTTTTTTCTTTTTTTCAGGGCAGAAATATGAGAACAATTGAGACTTTGAGAATTACCTAAGAGCTCCCTTAACTGCATATTCATTTCGTTAACAGCCTAATTTGAAAAATGCATCAAGTGAAAAATACTCTGCCATTTGATTGCTGATGCAAATATAGCCAGAAATGGATTATATGCACTATCTCCATGTACTGGTGTTTGCGACAAGACAGCATGCGTATCTTAGATGCACAAACAAGCAGCAGCAGCTCAAAACCACCTCAACAATGACCTTCAATAAATCAGTGTCTGTATTCAGTAAAGTAGGGTTTTGTCTTTTTTTGAAAGACTTCAGAAAATTCAGTGCTAAACAAAATAATAAAATATTTTGCAGTGAAAGTCTTCATGCCACTTCTCAAACCCTAGATCATAAAGTTTCCCTAAATATTTTCAGCTGTATTTAAGTGTCCAGAAAAGTAGTAGAGGTATTTACTGATCTTTTTGACTAACTGCTACACTATCCAGCTTTATTGAGAAGAATAGTGGTAAGTTTATTACTGTATTATGTTGATATACCAAAAGAAACATACATTTCATATCCCAACCAACCGGCAGCTCATAACAGTTTGAGTCAGTAGGTGAGACCCATTCTTTGCAGTTCCAATTCGGTACATAATTGCACATGCATTTAAAATTTACTCCCATTCAGCAGTGTGCTAAAGACTAATTTTAGGTACTTTGTTGAATAAGGATCTATAAAAATAAATCTAGAATAATATTTGGGAAAAATCCTACATTTTCAAATGTGGCCTAAGAAATATTTTTTTTTTTTTTTATAAGAAAATTATTCAGCTTCTTTCTTCCTGCCCAACAATATTTTGAACCAATTGGGATATCTACTCTGAATAATATTCCTCAATAGCAGGTTGGTTTTTTTTTCACTTTGAGGAAGGTAGAAGTAGATCCTAGCATTTAATGCAATTAACTCTGCAGCAGGAATTGTGTACAAGGTCCAGAAGAAACCGTTATAGGGAAAAAAACAGAAATCAAATCGAGGGATAATATTTTACAATAAAGTTTATTTTTAGCTTGCATGAGAATCAGTGCACACATAATCTAGCAAATGCCTAAGTTTTTATTATGTGGAACATCAGTGCACAGAGTACATTATATTTTGTGTCTTGTTTGAAAAGCCACAGTGATTATGAGTGTATCCATAAAAGTCTGAGATAAAAGTCTGAGAATATTGAGAGAAGAAAGAAACAGTTAGACCTGACTAAGGCACGCTGCAAATTAAAATACATTTATTTTAACACTTAGAAATTTAGAAAATTTTCACCCAAATACTCTTACAATTCATTGACACCACATAAACACTTTACACTATAGAAAGCAGTTTGTGCACTTACTTTTAAACATGGATTTTTTTTTTTTTTTTTTTTTTTTTGAGTTTACCAGCAGTTCACAGTATTCAGTAGCAATTACAAAGTGGTGAAAGAAATAAAAGTCCACAACACCTTCTGAATACCCATTCCAAAGAAGTACAGTTTTCAGTTTTAATGTACTTTAAAAGCTTCTGTTAATCACAGAGTAAGTTACAGACACTAAGGAGAGATTTAACACCACAGCTTGTACCTTACTGATATGAATCAATAGTCTTTGGACTTTGAGTGGGGTAAAACAGAATTTCACACTACAAAAGAAGCTGCCAGTTTAAATGCCTATTGATTGTAAAACATGTCATTATACCACATGACACTCTTCGCACTTTAACCGAGATTTTGCAGCAGCACTTTGAATACCATTTGCTCACATGAAGCACTCACTGGTGTCAGCAGGCTTAAGTACCAGGTAAGAGATTACTCAAGGTAGGAAGGGAAGAAATAGCACACGTATTTTACCAATTATACCTGTGAAAGTAGTTTTCTAAGCACAAATTACAGTGAGTTAAGAGTGTCCCCAGTCAAGATTTTATTAATAATTGATCTTTCTTAAAGAGAAAGCTGGGCTTCCTTGAGCAAGTGCAAGTGTACGCTGTGTGACAAATGCAATATAATGCACCATTTTTTCTCTATGTATTTTCTTTTGAATGACTGGAGGGAAGCACGATTTCTACTGACTTGACACAGCTATAACGAAACACCTCAGTACTGAAGAGGAGTATCAGATTTTAGAGGAGTTACTTTGCGAACAGTGCTGTATAATGGACATGACCTGTGGTGCATACTTAAGTTCTAGTATTTACATTCTTGCAATTACTCTTTTTGGTAGTGAGTGACAAATATTTGCCATCAGTATATCTAGCAAGTATTTGCAAATTAACATATCCTTGTTTTGTCTCTGACTATAATTCATGCGTGTAGTAACAGAAATGGATGCTGCTTTGAGAAATTGGATTTTGAAATACAACATTCCTAACCAAATCATTCAAAGGACGCCAGTGGAAGACATATCACTGATTTTGCTCAGCCAGCAACTACCTTTTGGCAATAAACACCTATTCCAAGCTGTAAGGGAGAAGCTTACATTTTCAGTGATGGAGAGTGCTGTAACCTATGAGATCGCACTGATGAAAGATGTTGGCCCATGTGGATACTGTCCAGAGAGCGGGTTAACTGCATTTCCCAACTTTTTGCTTTCAGTTTTTCAGAGGTACTTCTGAGATACTTTTCTTCTGTTTGTATCCAGACTTTCTTCTGTATCCAGATACAGAGACAGTTTTCTTCTGTCTGTGATCCTGTGTCAAGCTGCAATGAATTTTCATCAAACAATATTTACTCTGCTTTCTGTGGCTTGTCTAAGACAAACTCCTTTCTAATTCTTTAGAGCTCCAGCCTCTGCTGGACACTGCTGTTTCAGAGGCCTGGAGTTTTAATTGTATTTTTTAATTATTTTGGAAGCAAAGTACTGCATAAAAAGTATGTAAGTGGATAAATGCCTGTGTCCAGACTATCCACCCACAAAAGCAAGTTGACAATATTAAAGGGACAAGGAAATGAATGCTTAGTCTGCCACTGTCATAAAGTAAGCTTTATCTGCACTAAAAAAAAAAAAAAATATTTAAAATAAACAAACATTAAAAAAAAGAAGCAGATGGCTTTCTTTTCGAAATTTTTTTATCATCAAAAGGAAAGTTGGAGCAGGTCAACCATCCTCCAACAGTAGAAAAACGATAAAAAAATATAGGCAATCTCTTTCAGAAGGCAGTCCTGGTGGTGACCCTCTATTCTTCACGTTAGCTGTGAAGGAACTGAATACAGTGATGTAAGCAATGAACAGGAACACAAAAGGTAGTATGCACAGAATAGCATTTGTCTGTCTACTTGGTTCTTTCGCACAATTGTGGAAACACTTTGAAAAAGTTCAAGTGCACAATCACTTGTCAAAAAACATTTGTATCAGTGCTAATGGATGCCACATTGTTGACACTGCAGCGTTGTGTATTATTCTTTGAATCATGGGATACAAAATCACCCAGAGCTTGAACTTATGAGGGGATTTTGCCATTTTTTAATGTTTGAATGCCTTAAATTAAACATTTGGACTTCTTAAGTTTTAAGGCAGAGATTTGTACTGGAATAAACTTCTTGCCATAGTCATGTTCCCAAAGAGAATAAGTATCTTAAAAAATTATTAAGAAATTCCTAAACTGAGATTCTACAACTTGTGTGATTCATTTTAACTTTTTGTGAATCTTGAGACTTGTTAGAAATGTTAGATGATTAATCATAAGCTATGTTGATTATTTGAAACTCTTCCATTCAAAATGATTCTTGGTTATTTTTTACTCTTAGAATCATTAACAGAAGACATAATGGTCAGAAATTATCATTGATGCTGGAGATGACAATGTAATTTACAAGTTCTGAATATCTTAATATTAGTTTCCCTAGAAAAAAATGTCGCGTGGAAATAGTATTTTAAGTACATATTGAAAAATACATGTTGTCATACCCTAATTCCTGTGATGTTAGAACATTTATCTTGATCTTGTTGCAACTTGTTTCTAGTGCAATGTTGCAGAGTTATTAAAGAAATGCAAAAATGAGAATTAAACAGAAACTCTAATTCTGATATTAATCTAGTTCAAAAAAAGTAATAATGTTCAGGGCATACAAAAAGCTCCGTCATGAATAAGGTATCTGACAAATACCAATGCAATGTAGATCCATCGAAGAGATCTTATATGCTGATAACCAAAATATCAGTATCAGGCATTATGCTGCAGATTAAGACCACCAAATACCTTCTAACTACAAAATGAATGGTGACACTGGAAGTTTCACACAGAACTTGCATCAGCAGCAAGCTAGCCAAGAATATCAATGTTTTTTAAAATCCCACATTTCCTGTGTAATGATGCATGGAATTGCAGTCATCTCAAGGGAATAATTGATCCTAAGAGTTCCCTTTTTTGGTAAAATAGAAAATCATGAATGACTTTTATAAAATTTTCTATAATTTCTATTTTAATTTTTATAACATACAAGAGATTTTTTTTTTTTTTTCTGTGCAGTTATATTAAATGCAACCACTGCTCTAGCCTTGCTGACTCTTTCTCCTGTCAATGGATGACAGCTATCACTCTCACCTATTGGTGTTTGCAAGCTGTAGATCTCTTCTTCCACTTCTTCAAGGTGTTCCAAGCTGACAGCAGAATGCCAAACTAGTGAAAATGAGCAGTCAGCACAATTCTTAAAGAAAGATATATTCAATTAACTGGCGTGAACTTTCTCATAAACTGGGTGTTAGTGAAAATTGTCAGCTTGGGCTTCCTTCATAGTAGTCAATGCAGAGAAAGACTTTTCTTGGGAATGATTTACAGTGTCTAAGATTAAAGAATGAAACAGCTGTGCAAGCGTTTAAGGAAACTGTTTTGAAAAGTCATTTGAATTCTAAATTTTATAGGACTAAGTCTGGTCACATGAATTCCTCCCACAATACTCACTAGAGTAATTATTTTAGGAAAAAATCTATGATGAACAAAAACACAGCAATCAGCAAATCTCTATTTCTTCTTGTGGGCCAGCCTGACAGGACAGTTGTTTTCTATTGATTTTCTACAATTATACACAGACATCAGAGAGCTTAATAGCAAATAGCTACATATCCTAATTGATCTCATAAATATATAATGTAACAGTCAGGTAAGACAGTAGGTTTGGGAGTGAGATAGGCTAACACAAAGCAAGTACTCATAAATGAGAATCCACATTTGATGTTTGCCCATATTTTATATTCCAAAATTGTGCTTACTGTAGTGCAAACCTTTGTTACAAAGTTGATATGAGGATTTGAACCTTAAAGTAAACTCTCAGGCCTTCCAATTCTGTTTCTCTTGAACTGAAATTTGTCTCATTTCTGTGGTATTGTTAAAGAAAACTTTTGTAAATCAAAGATCTATGCTATATAACAAAACTAATATGCTGTAAAAAACATAGTTAATTTAAAAACCTTCATAAATTACAAGAAAATGATAAATAAAGTGGAAAAAATCAAACTATTAATGTTTAGAAAATCACAAATGTAAATATTCTGGAAGTTAAAGCACAGAATAGCGAAGACTGTTAAAAACTCAATCATATCAGGTTGCAGTTTCTGCTCACTAGATGGGAATTTTCTACTCTGCTGAACCGAAGCTTTACACTTTCATTAGCTCACATTCTCTGTCATGACACTAGTGCCCTCTCATCAGATCGAAGGCTGAGCTGAGTGGTGCTGACAGAGAGAGGCAGATAAAAGGAAACTGATGAAAGTGCTAAATGTTTGCCTTCTGGGTAAAAGCTGCATGTGCCTTTGCTGACCACTGATTTCCTTTGCCGTGTTCCAAGTGGGTGGGAGTGTATGTGTGTTCAACATAAATGTACTAGTAGTCTCAATTTCAATTAAATTTGACTTTCTTCATTTCTTTTCATAAAGTGTAAATTTTCAGAAGTGAATTTGAAAGACAACGAATGTTTTTAATTTCCTTCACCGAAATCATATAGGAATGTGAATTTAAAAGAAAAGGTGGAAACTATTCCTGTGCAACTAAATTTTCAAGATCTGTACCGTGTTTAGACATGTAAGAATTATTCCATTTCTCAACAATTGAGGAAACTGGATGCGGTGGTGCTGGCAGATTTTTAGTTTAATGATGTTATAGCTTATCCCTGTTTCTGAAATTCGGTTAAGAGGTAAAACTGACTTGAATAGATTCAAGCTGAAATGGAAAAATATATTTGAAAGTCTCAATAATTTGAATAACTCTTTGTATTTGAATCCTAATGTAACAGTACAAATATTATGATCTGCTCTGGTCTGATCTGAAAAAGATATTCGCAGAAGAAGTTCTTATTTCATCTCCAGGTACATAAGTATTAGAAGTCCTCAGAGTAATCTGAGGATTTCTTGCAATTCTAAGGCCATATTTTGAACACAAAGGAGATAACTATATAAAAAATGAGCAAGTAGTATAACCTTATTATATGAACATCTGACTGATAGCTGTGTAAATATAAAACCCAAAATTATTCTGATTCACTGAAATGTACTAAAAAGTTAAAATGCAAACTCATCAAGATCATTAAAAGTGTTCTATCTGATAAGGGCTACAAAAATGGAAAAAGAAATACTGGGTGGTGTTTTAATATTAGAAAGATCCACAGCAGAAACACAAATTAAATGTATTGTAAAATGTAAAATACTATGATTCTAATATTTTTAAACAAAACATAACAAAAACCAAACAAATAACACCTTTTTTTTTCAATAAATCAATATTCATTGCTTATTTAATCATAAAGTTTAGGGTGATTTCTAATTTTCAGAATAATATATTTAAAATATAATTCATAAAAGCTAAGATTATAAACACACAATGTACAGTGATAAAGGATATTGGTCATTTAGGCTTCTTTTTCATATTTTATTCTGTATTATACATAGCTATTCACTGCTGAGTACAAGTCAAACAAGAAAACTTGAGGACAAGAATTCAATCTCAAAAATTGTTCTCAGCTTTGAAGTCTGTTGGAGTTACACACACTCACAGCTGAAACATGTCGAGCTAGCAGAGTTCTGAGAACAGTTTCAGAAAGCTGGATTTCTGGTGCCATGGAACAGACCTGGAGCATCTGCCCCATCCAAGTTTTCCCATATATATTATGTATATACTAATATGAGGTTTGCAAAATGGACACTTCAATACCCAATTTTTAAAGTCATGGGTTTAGTAAAGAATAATACCAAATCAAATTAATATGAAAGATAGCTGATATTTCATGGTTGTGTGCACAGTATCTCATGTTGAAGCATGATTTTGGCATTTCAGAATCATGCCAAGCCATTGCAGTAATTTTGATTAAGCTTTCCTACTGGTTCTCTGCATTTGATTTCTCAGCCTGTGCATTCAGGTTGCTGATACAAGTCCTTAGTTTTTAACACACAGGTTGTCACATTCTGTGACACATGTGAGTATACAGTATATATATCTCATCAAAAAATACATAGAAAATAAGTGGACATTATCATTTGAATATGGTATCATTACAATAACAATACATCAACTGTTACATAAAAATTGTTATTCAATACGTATTCAATTCTATTATTTGATAATTAGATGAAAAAATATGAGAATAATGCAGATACCTCCAACAGAAAACAAGTATGCTTTAGGTTGTATCTTCAGAATATGAAAAGAGCTAATGTAGATTTTATCAGTTTCTGAAAGCCTATTTTTATTTATAGCTACAATGCTCTCTTTTGCCTTAGAACTTCAACTGTAACATTTTCATGTAAGTTTATTTCTATTTGTTTCATATTTTCTGCTACTTTCATACTGCATGTTACTTCACTGACCTTTTTTTTAAAAAAAAAAAAAAAATTATTTTTCCAGTAATAATATACAGATATAACACTGTTACTTTACAAAAATTTAGAATATTAACAGAGTATAGGTCAGGATCGTTTTGCTAATATTGTTGCCAGGAATCTTCTCAGATTCTAGTTGATGAATTACTTTAAATGTGATTGTCCTGGGTTCAGCTGTAACAGTTATTTTTCTCATTCCTAGTAGCTGGTGCAGTGCTGTGTTTTGTCTTTAGTCTGGTAACAGTTGGACTTAAATCACGGCAGCAATAAACTCTAGCAGTTGCAAATAAGCTTTAAACTCTATAATAGAAAAATATACATAGGTCATGAGTGCAAAAGAAACAAGTTTTATTCCACCATTAATATACTGTATATAGTAAGCTGTTTGAAAGTGACTCTTAATATTCCTATTAATTCTTTTTTCTTTAAACAAAACAAAGCAAAAAAGGATAACTGAAGCACTTTTAAAAATTAAACTTTGAATTCTTCCACTGCTCAAATGATTTTTATAAAGTCTCTGATTAACAAGATTTATGAGACTGGACATACTTTTCCCAAATTTTGCCGTGTTCTGTTTCACTGTACTCATTTCATACACTGGTGTCTCTGATCTTCCTCACCCATTGAACTTTTTACCTTTTCATCAGGCAAGCATTCATCTGGTTTACAGTATGTTCAAATGGCATAGTTTTACATTTAAACCTGAAGATTGAAAGAAACAAGAGTGATTGATTATCATTACTCTCCATACATATACCCCTGCGGTTTATTGTGCTGTCTCTTTACCTTGTTAATCTTCAATTCAAATGTCTAGAAATTAAAGCTTAGGCAGAAGCTGATGGAAAGTGAACTGATGTAGACTCAAAACTTAGCAAACATTTCACTTCAAACCTTGGTACAAATGCACAAAGCAAAACAAAGCCACCTACATTTTTCAAGGTTCTACCAACTGCATAATGTAAGTACTTTTTTTCTTTTGAATTCCAGCATCAGACTGATTTGCTCTTACCCAAGGTTCACAATAAATCTATGATCCATGAAGTCTCATATTTCACTAAAGTGCATCTATCTTGAAAATACTGTAGCCCAGAGATGTCAATACAATGAATTCAAGACATTGCATTTACCGTGGTTTTATATGAAAATATTTTGCAAACAAATCTATTTCAACATGATTTTCATTCAAAAGACACTTTAGAAAAGAAATAATTAACTCCACTCATCTTCATGCTTTCTATAGAGGGCATATGAGAGATATAAATCCTGCCATTTTCCAAACTAGATATTTTTAATATGAACTGCAAAGTTTATGTCAAGCATTTATACAAATTGTGCCTCAGTACTTCAGTGCTTCAAACGTCTGTCATGCACAGGAAATGCACGATGAAGCACAATCTATGGCACTGAGAGGCAAACACAAAACCTTTCAGTAGAAATGAGCCAGCACTTTTGCCTCATTTATCTGAACAGCCACCATTTTTAATAACAATTTCATTTATTTGACAGCTGCATACACTTTCTAAGTAAGCAATTTCTTTGAATGTGCTGATTTGCAACATTTCTTAAGTTGCCTTTTTATTTGGGGGGAGGGTCCTTTTTTTTTCTTAACAGCTTTTATATTCTACAGAGAGAAGAATAAGGCTGCTAACTATTTTTATGTATTTTTTTGTGTATTTTTTAAAGAAAATATCCTTTAAAACATAGACTATCTTAAATCCTAAATTAAAATTACTGCTGGAATGGTGTTATGTTAGCCCTCGAGTATATGTTAGCCCTCAAGTATTTAATTAACTCTGAAGTCTTCCTGTAAGTGGGGCTCATATGTCTGCATAAAGTTCAAGGCAGCCAGGCTGAATCTGTAAGAGAAAACTGCTTGGAGGTTTTGATGTCCTCAAGAAGCAAGTCTGCCCTATCTGAGGCAGACAGATTTTACCACATGGCTACATGTACTAAATTGAGAAGCAGGGAAGTTCATCCAAAGTGCACAGATTAAAATTTTCAATAGGCCTAAAAATTACTCTAAGGCATGAATGAGCCTGTCACTTTTTCTCTGCCTCTTCAGCAAATGATGGATTCACCCTATGCCCATAATATAACTCATGAGATACGGCTGGCTTACTGGTTATTCTTCATTCTCAGTCAAGCTGAAATAGAGGCTGTGGTTAAACAAATCTGCTTTTATGGAGCAAAGCACTGTGAAACGGAGCTGATTATGGCCTGACACAATAAATTAGACTGTCGTGTAAAGCAGTGCTGATGATTCCATTGTTTCAGGGACCTGTTCAACTGCCTAAGCTTTTCCTTCTCTTACAAGCCACACACATATTGTTTTCCCTTTGCTTCAGCAACCATTTTTTTCAATCTATTTACTATTTGTAACTGACTCCACAAAAGAATATATTTCATAGTCTGTTCAAGAACAGGTTTAGTGGCAAATACTTTAAAGAAAGAGGATCGTGGTTTTCGCTGTCACTATTCTCAAAGACTGCATTTCAATCATATATCTAATCAATTCTGGTTTTCATTCATAAAAAAGTAAAAGTATTAGCTGATTAAAGTCACTAACTAGCAGCATCTCCTAACCTGAAAAAAATATCAGAGCCCAGGAAACACTGAGTTCCAAAACCTCATGACACTGTACATCTTTTCTTCCTCTGGAGACACAAGAAATGCTTAAGCTTTCTACTTAACTATCAGTATTTAGGTCGTCTTGTGTCACTTGGCAATGAGTTCCTTTATCTGCTTCCTATGGTTGAATCTGTTTGTTAATCTTTCCATATTAGTCCAGTTGTTCTTGGCCTGTGAAAATGAGTAAATTACAGTAATTTTCCTACCATAGAATTTTTATTTGCATAAAAAATGTATTCCACCTGCTATGTCTCCATTACCTTAGAAGTCCCAGCTATTGGTTATATGCTTAGCTTTTATCGCTTTCAGTAAACTGTGTTCCATCTGAAACTCCTTTATTTCTGCCAGGCTTTGTTTTGGGTGAGATGCCCCGGACTGCTCAGTCTTTGAGATGAGAGCACAGCATGCCAACACTGCATTCACTAAGTCACTGCAAGACATGTCCAAGAAACAAAATATGTTAGTCTTTTCTGCCATATCTAATTGCTACTGATGCTTTAGTTAGCCAAATTAAAAGAATCTTGAATATATCTGCGATATATTGCAAGCATTATTGTCACAGTGCAGGTATAAGCATAATCATACGGTACAGTTTATACTTTCAGAAACATTTTTTTCGTTTGGTTCTGTGTAATCTCAGATTTTTTGACTCTCATATTCAACACAAATTATGGTAACGTTTTTACTGAGCTAGACATGAGCATTTAGAGATTTTTAATTCCTTCCATCATTTCATTATTAATGCATAACAGATATAAAAAAGAATCTATAGAATCATAGAACAGTTAGGGTTGGAAAGGACCCTAAAATCTTCTAGTTCCAAACCCCCTCCCATGAGCAGGGACACTTCTCACTAAATCATGTCACTCAAGACTATGTCCAGCCTGGCCTTGAACACTGCCAAGGATGGAGCATCACAGCTTCCTTGGGCAACCCATTACAGTGCCTCAATACTTCACATTAAAGATCTTCTTCCTTATATCCAATTTGAACTTCCCATGTTTAAGTTTGGACCCATTACTCCTTGTTCTACCACTGCACTCCCTAATGAAGAGTACCTCCCCAGCACCTCTATAGGCCCCCTTCAGATATTGGAAGGCTGCTATGAGTTCCCCATGCAGCCTTCTCTTCCCCAGGCTGAACAGCCACAACTTTCTCATCCTATCTTCATACAGGAGGAGCTCCAGTCCCCTGATCATCCTCATGGCCCTCCTCTGGACTTGTTCCAAGAGTTGCATGTCCTTTTTATGTTGAGGACACCA
>JANRGW010051319.1:15699-30490 GCA_024733675.1 Psilopsiagon aymara | reverse complement strand
AGCCATAACTAAAAACATTGGTGCTATCAGTGCTGTTCTCAGGCCACAAGTCAAAAACACAGTGCTGCACCAACTACTAAGAAGGAGAAAAATTACTGCTACTGCTGAACCCATGACAAGAGCAAAAAAAATTTACATAGAGAAAGAAAACAACATCTAATCTTAAGGATTTTCTGGAGTAGGTTGCTTTAAAGGCTTTGGAATATTTGCTGCTGAAGGCTGAAACCTCTTTGGTCACCAGTCACCATATGTTGGGGGCCAAGCAGCTGAGGAGCAGACTTGCAGAAAGGTACCTGTGGGTCCTGCTAGACATCAAGTTGAACATGAGGCAGCAACGTGCGCTTGCAGCAAAGATGACTAATGGTGACCTGGGCTGTATTAGACAAAGTGTTGCCAACAGGCTGAGGTAGGTGGTGCTTCCCCTTTCCTCAGCAATGAGGCCACACCTGGAGCGCAATGTTCAGTTCTGGGCTTCCCAGTACATGAGAGCTATGGAGCTACTGGAGAGAGCCCAGCAAAGGGACACTAAGATGATTAATGGATTGGAGCATCTCTCTCCTGTGAAGAAAGGCTGAGAGAATGCGGACTGCTAGAGAAAACAAGGCTCAGGGGGAATCTTAACAACGTATATAAATTCCTGAAGATATTTAGATTTGAAGAAGACAGAGCCAGGCTGCTGTCCGTAGTGCCCAGTGACAAGAACGGAGGCAATGGGCACAAACTGAAACACAGGAGATTGCCTCTGAACATCAGGAAATGCTCTTTGACTGTGAGAGTGACCAAGCACTGGCACAAGTTGCTCAGAGAGGTTGTGAAGTCTCTATCCTTGGAGATATTTAAAGCCATGCCAAAAGACATGGTCTTGGAGAAATGTGCTTTAGGTGGCTCTGGTTGAACCAGATACCCTCCAGAGATCCCTTCTAACCTCAGGCATTCTGTGATTCTCTGAAAACAAAGAATGAGATAACATCTATTTGGGAAGATCTAGATCAGATAAAGTGATTTTCAAAGCACAGAGAAATATGGGGACTTTGTGAAAATTCTTCACTGGATTTCCGCTTGGAAGAGACATGGAAGTTGTTCCATTTTTTTTCTTTCATTTTGGTTATAATAATTTTTTAAAGGCAAGTAAGACCACTTCCTTTTAACTGCTAATTCAGTTGAAGTTCTCTCTTTAGCACACTTGACTTTCCATAGTACTCATTTTTCTTACATCTGCAGTATAATTAAGATACAGCAAAAAGCTAGTAAATGACAATGGGTTATTTTTATAAACTATGGACTTTTCTCAAGTGCTGCATACTTAACTACCTTCTACTTGTATTCTGGGGATTTTTTTCCCCATAGTCTGTGTATGGCAAGGAAACCGTCTGTATTTATCAAAAGCTGTCTAATTCATATCTCTACTGACACTACTTACAGCATCATAAAGAGGCTTGCTATAGTGACGACCTTTACTCTTCATGTAGAGAGTGTACACAGCCAAATCCTGCTCATCATAAAATGAGCCTAACACCTTCAAAAATATTCCTATCATAGAGGTGAGAAGAATTCATGTTTGTCTGCAAGTAGACACAAATTATTGTCCTTGCCATGAAATATCCATATACCTACAATAAACCTATTTTATGGAGAAATACTTCTGCTTCACTGTTTTTGCAACCAAAAGGTTGTTTACTATTCCATTAACTCCAGGTCCAAGAACATTAAAAAGCTACACCTCAGACACATTTCTAATGGGCTGGTATTTATGGACAATAACTAAGACCAGTGTTTTGTTGCAGTAAATTATATATGAAACAGTCTAGCTATGGAAGGAAAAAAAAAGGCAACTGTCACAAATTGCTAGTAAAACTGCCAGAGCTCACAGCCTGCATTTTAATCAAAACATACTTTATTTCATAATAAAAATTGATTAAAAATGTTTAACTAAATGTTAAAAGAAAATTAAAACTGCTGCTATAAAGACTTCTGGCACACAGATGGGAAATAGGAACAGCTTTTCTGCTTCACCTTTGCCAGAGAAAACCATGTTTTAAACTAACAGAGCTCAGCAACCTGTTACCTAACTTGAAGGAAACAGCAGTTGAAAGATACCAAGTACTGTATTCTAAATAAGGTTTTTCACTGAAAGTAAATAAGGCACAGAATTATTGACATTTTACTTTTATGCAAGTATGCATATGATGTCTTTGCTGTTCAAGAGAGTCAGTTTTCAAACATCCACAAATGCATTGTATAAGCTTTAAATTATTTCTGAAGAGAGGGAGCACCGGCACTCAAAAACTATTTTACCACCATTCCAGGCATAAACATTTTTAGAAAAGGCATGCTTGCTATTTTGAAGCAGAAACCACTAGAATCCACTGAAATTCATACCCTTTTACTCTTCTGGAATCTTGAATTTTGCCCTTATGTTCAACCTTGGTTTTGCAGTCAGGTCCAACAGCATCCCACCCTTCAGCACATGAAACAAGAAAGCATACTGCTGCAGAAGAAACCAAAATGACAAACCTTGCCAATATATTACCACACACTTGGCTGGAAAAACACATCCTGATTCTTGATGCTTGTGGAAGTCAGTCTGTGGCTTGTACTGCCACACTTAAACTGGCAGAGCTATAAAATGTTACCAGTAACGGAATTAAATTCTTCTATCTTCTTGAGGCCACATGTCTAGATTGTGGAGCCTCTACTCATTAGACTTCACCATTAAGACAGGAGCATTGTTATGCCACAACTTTCAAAACATTACAAGGCTATATTCTGCCAAGAATAAAATGCTAAGGAGGCAAGAATAATACACTAGGATTGAAAGCTGCATTCCTTGTACTCCCTTAACACACTGCTTAAAGTCTTGTTTACCTCACATGCCAGCTATACAGGTCCTTGCATAACTTATGAAAAGGAGGGAATTTTCAGCACATAACTACAGTGTTTTAGTAGAAACTGCCAAACACAGGTCTCTTTGCTCCAAGGTAATGTAAGGCCTGCAATCTGCCAACCTGCACCATGTTCTTTCCATTCCACTTCAGCATGTTTTGTGCTACTGATTTACACTGTTTTTTTCTGCTGATACTGCTTTTATCTACCTCAGCTGCAAAAGACTCAGAAATGTCTCAGACAATGTACACGACAAACAATCCTTTTTATTTTTAATTTATTCGCTAAGAATTATATTGACCTTGAAACTTCAAGAAAGGTGTGGGAACTCCTTGCCAACTTAAAGCCTGAGTCGGGGAAGAATTTTCATCATGTTTCTGAAGAATAATATTTAGGGTCAAGTTATATAGACTTCACTCAAACATTAATCTTCAGATGTTTCTGTACATTTGTAGTTATATACATTTACTAACTGACCATACGGAAATATCTTATTTGTAAGGGTAAAATTTTGCTGTGGAGACGTGGTCCCGAAATGCTCTGTGGTAACTGGATATTCTAAATTGAAAACCTGTGTTCCCCCTAGAGTTACTTCAGAAAAACTGAGTTTACTTATTTTTTTACTTATTTTACATTCTACTTACAATGAGCGGTTTGGGTTGGAAAGGACCTTAAAGATCATCTAATTCCACCCCCCTTTTGCTTTTCCTCCTCAGACCAAAAAATCTATTCTTCAACAGCAGAAGCTTATATAAAGATATTAGGGGGAAAAAAAGGCAATTAAAAATAAAGTTGTTTGTATAAAGCATGTGCTCAGTCTTGAACTGTAAAGCAAGATCTTTACTATAGGTTTGCCAGGCAACTTGGAAAATGAGGGAGGAAGCTGACAGCTCCATTTTTCATAAATTGGCCTTGATTCTCATGATGCTGTAAGAGGGGGAAGTCTTACCCTACTTTTCCCTATGCAGTCAATTGAAAACTTCTTGAAAAGATGCATGAATGAGTGCACAAATCCCTTTGCCACTGAAAGAAACCACCAGTCAGTCATGCTATGAAGGAATAATAAAAGTTTTGGCCAAGAAAAGACTGCTGCAGCTAATTACGTACACCGGTATATTTCCCAAAATGAAGTTTACAATTATGTCATACCTACACTTTCAGTGAAAAAACTAGTTTCCCTCCTGCTGTCTATGGTGACTCAGTTATTCAGGGTTATCTTCTGAAATCATTTTAGAGCCATTTTCCTGTTGAAGGCAATGAAAATATAGTTCACTGAGAATTCAGCAAAGACCGTAAGACAGCATTTGATCATGAAATATAAATACTATTCACTTTAGAGGAAATTATTTTGACTTGCCTTGGTTTAGTTTGTTGCTTGGTTTGGGGTTTTTTTAATAACTTCTACTGTAAGTTTATGGTGTGTGTATATAAATATATATTTATGTGTATATGTACACGTATGTGTATATAGGCATGCATCCTTCCCATATCTGCCTGTGTATTTTGATTTATTTGAAAAGTGTGGAGAAAAAAAAAGTCTTAAATTATCAATGAAGGGGTTTAATCACTTTTAAATTCTGATGTTACATAGAATCATCAATATGAGACCTCACATACGAATGATTCACATGACCAAGGGAACAATGTTTTGTTTTATTCTGCTTATAACAAGGACTGTGAGCAACACAAAATAGAAAAGAAACATTTCAATAGAGATTGAGAATTTGTTTCAAGGGGGTTGCCATGTATTCATATCCATAGACAGGATTTAGAACAAATCATATTTACAGCTGCCTTTGCAGATGACAATGCAAATATTTGAGTTATGACTGTCACTCTGCTGATCAAACTGACAATAAGTTTTCTAACAAACCATTAAACATTTATCAGCCAACAGAAATTCAACAGTTATTATGAGCAGCAGTTTATCTTCCAAGGATGGGTTGAACCAATATATTTTTAATTTTTAATTAATATTTTACAGTACTTGAAAAAGTTAAATAAAAACGTAACAAAACCCCATGAGGGGTTTATAATAATAGATTAAGAGAAATTAAGAAGAGATTATTATAGAAAGCTTTCAATCTTGTCCATGTAGTTAGCCAAACTGACTTTTCTGTATTTCAATTATTCTTGCCATCAAGTACTAAACTTGTGCCTGTATGGACACTCAGTTGAAAAAGACAAATTCGAAGTTCCAATTGTACGGGTAGATAATTGTTCATCAGTGTCATGGACAAACTATTTCATACAGAATGACTGACTTCAAAATACTGAGTCCTCATCTAGTGAAACCTAATGAGCAATGGAGAGGTTTGTAGCTAATGAAGCAAGTCCCTTTTTAGCAGATGTTACTTGACAGCTGCACCTTAGGATACTAGCAGTACTAATGCTGCCTCATATTAATATATTCTTGAAGATATCATGATGAAGCTTGTGAAAAACAGAGGAACCTTTTCTCTTCAATGGGCTGAATATTATGTTGCTTCTCTTATACCTAATCTACTTAGAAAGCTTTGATTTCAGAAGACTGTTCAAAGTTCATTCAACTGTGCTATACGTCATGCTTTAGCCCAGATGCTGAAGGCTGAATTTTTCCATTAAAAAAACAAAACAAAACAAAACAAAAACAAAACCCTAAAAAGCCATGTCCAGGTGTTTGTGTTTATTCATTTTTTTTCTCCCAAGGCAACAGGGAAGAAATGTGGGGTTTAGGTCACAGTTTATCACATGCATCTTGTGGCATACATATGCTGCACAGGGTCTCATGTGAGCTTCACAAAGCTATGTTCTGTTTTGTAGCTCTTCACTTTCCCCGGGTGAAAAAATCCTGATGCTGCTACCTGAGTTGCACAAGTGCCCTCAACATAGGCTGCTTTTAAATATCAGGTGCATCACTGCACACCCCAGCTCTCAGAACAGTGGGGTAAAAGCAGTTGCTGGACTGAGAAGCCACCTGAAACTACAAACAGGAAAAGCAGAGGTGTTTCTTCCGGCCACTAGCTCCACCATAAACCTGTCCTGTTGCCCGCAGAAAGCCTACTCCACAATATCAGGTCCAGGATATTACCGCTAATCATTTCATCATTTATAAGATACCAACAATTCAGAATTATTTTCTTGTCTTTGAGGAAATCAGATGTTGCCGATTAGTGTTTTCTAGGCCTAATTATTGCAGCACGCTTAAGGATAAGAGAATCCACACACATATTACAACAAATATTCAAAGCAGTCAACATGAATACTTCTGTTTGCTATATACTGAACATCAAATGAATAATAAGTTCCTAGCATGATTCTCTAAACTCTTAGAGGGCTAAAGTGGGATCTAAGATAGAAGTAGTCTAAGCTGCAAGCCCTTCCATAAAAACTGTGAAGCTTGGTAGCAATTACAAAACTAATGGAAAGTAAATACTGTTGGAGGACAGGGACTTTCAGCAGCTGTAGAATTTCCTTTTAAAAAAGCAGAAGTTTGCATTTACTCAGTTTAAGTGTAACGTTGAACTCATTCTACAGCTGTTTAATGCCCAGTGCAAACCATAAGCAACTCCTGATGAGAGCAATCACTCTAATGTTTCCAGATCCCACTCTCTCATATCCAAATTTCTTTCCCTTGTAATGGAACTTACCAGCTATCCTTATGCATTATGGCCAAAGGAATTTTTTCCAGAAGATGCATTTATTTTTGATTTAGGAACTTTATGGAATTCTTCCTCCTATCAGTCAGCATTCACAACTCTGTTCTACTCTTTCTGCATACCAGGAGCAGTTCTTCAAGGACCCTGTTTTCTGTGTCTATTTACACAGCATCCTACGGATTTGCAGCTATCTGTATCTCTAAGAAATCTGAAAATTGTTTTCCAGGTTTTAGAAAGGAGATTATTTATAATTTTTGCTTTTAAAAAGAGCAGTTTTGTGCTTCTCTGCACTCCAAAAAGCACGGAATTATCAAAATAAATGTTAGGATTGCAAGCATTAGCAGTGGTGACATACTAGGAAATGAAATTGCTAAACCAAAGTGTCCCATCAAGCTATTCTGCATAAATATATAATACAATGAAACATTTCTTTAACCTTTTTCCGGCACCTAAATTTATTAAAGTTCCCGAACAACTGCTAATTTCTATAATTAAGTTAAAGGTTTACATAGTTACATAGCAAACAACAGTTTGGAAAATATTCAATTAAATATATACATGAAGAAAAAAGATATCAAGTTAATGGAAGTTCTTTTGTGCAGTTTAGCATATTTGTATTTCAATAAAAATCAGAAAGTTAAAAATTACACATGGAGTTTCAGGTAGGTACAATTATACTAAGGCTAATTAGTTATTATCCTCTCTGTAGAAAATAATCCTTTATTTTTTAGATATTCACTCATATAGACATATCAAAATGATTTTTATATTTCTTTAATGAACAGCCAACAAAGCAGGTAGCAGAGAGAAGGCCAGGGCACCCTCACTCTTTTCCAACCTAGATCATGGGCAGGAGCAACAACTTCAGACACAGCCACAGAAACAGCACTCAGGAGCTCTGGCAGAACCTGACAGACACAAGAAGAGTAAATAAAGCATTTCCCAACAGTTAATGGTTCAGTTTTCCAAGAGGACAATTCATTCATCACCTAATGGTGTGTGAATGGCCAGAGACATCTCACTCTGCACCACCAAACAGCTTTAGGTATATAACCTTCCTAACTAAGCCCTCTCCCCACTTGAGCACAGCTGTCACCAAAGCAAAATAGCAGCCACTGCCTTTGCTCAGACAAGAGCAGGACTTTTTAACACAGTCTTAAATCCCTTGTTCATGCAAATCTAAAAAATCAATTGTGCCAGAGTACTGAAGTCCCAGGCCAGGTAGTACCACACAGGAAAGAAAAAATCCTTTATAAGATGAATGCCTCCTTAGCCACTAAGAGACAGAAAAAAACTTTACTAGATTTTATATCTGCAAATATCTCCTTTAGACCAAAGTGAGAAAAATACATTTCTAATGCATGAACTCACTTTATCTTTTTTTTAACTATCTGCAAGATGGAAGGGTGGCTCAGTTGAAAATGATCTGACACTTTATTGCATTTCTTTTCTGATAACATCCTTTACTCAGACAACTTTTTGCCTGTTCATCTATCAAGGAAATTCCAATGAGAACATTCAGTTCCTTTATTTTATTCCAGTACATTCACAAAGATATGTATGAATCATAGCACACATTACACTGTGGTGCTGCAATTTTGAGTCTTGTTTTTTCACTTTCATTTCATGCCGAATCTACGAGGAAGTGTTCTTCAAGTGCTGCCTCACAAATTAATAACTACCAGGGACTTGTTTTGTTTCTTTCTTTGATTTTTCAGACTTCAACTTTCTACACCTGCCTTTGAAGTGTTTTATGAGAAGTATTGCTCTGTAACATTAAAAATCAACACACTGAAGTTATCTGTGACTCACAGTCTATTAATTCAATGCAACAGTTTCTCCCAGTATGAACGTATTTGAGGCCCACTCATTACTTGTTGTAATAATTATGAGTTCTACAAGACAGCATAATCACGAACTCAAAATAACACACAGGTTATGTAGTCCATTAAAATGTTCTTGCTGATCTCCATCTGTTCCAAAGATAATGAATACACTTTTCTTGCAAGCACTCTGCTTTATCAGCTTTATTTTCTTTTTATTCTTTAGCAGATTGTATTTATTGAGACATGTGTTTTGTGTTTCTTTTTTGTTTTGTTGTGTTAAGGAAAGGGGAGAGGAATGGCTCCTGTCCCAAACTTATATTTGTTTGCTTTCTTTTCCCTGAGCTGAGCATCTGGTCAATAAAAATAAACTAAAAACCACCCAAACATGCTGTGTTGGCACCCTCAATGCCACAGCTACTGTGGTGACAGCTTAAAGCAGTTGCAGATGACAGCGCCTAACATAGCGGCTTCCCTGCCTGCAGCCATCGCTGCAAAAAAAACAGGCTCAGGTGCTCCAGGCCAGCTGGATTTATCAGATCAGGTGGAGCACAGAGACAGTGCAGTTACTGCAATCCCCAAATTGCTGCAGGAATCAAGCCTGAATGGACACGTACTGGTACATTACTTAGGCCAGGCTGAGCAAGCTCAGCTAGACCTGCATTGGCTGCATGTAGTCAATTGGATATGTCTGCATCACTGCCCAGTGCCTGTGGGATGGGGCATTGACTGAAGTTGGAGAGATGCCTGTAAATCCAGCAGGACTGGTGCATGCTGAAGATGCACCAGTGCTGCCTCAGTTCTACAGGGCTCTCCTGTAGAGCATATTTGTCTAATGGGATTGCCCTCCTGACTGGGAAACAGGACATGACAAACATGGCACTCCTGCAGAGATATGCACAGGTTCTGCATTCTCCACGACCTCTACACTCAGCTATCAGGTATTTTAAGATGTTCTTTAGGAGATGATCTGAGAAAGATGACAAACTTGAACTATTACACATCAAATAAAACAATATATTCCAAGGCAAGCAGTTCCAAAAAAAACCCCTATCTTGTTAGCTGTTCTTTCTCTTTTATGCCAGCAATGCATAAACAGACCTATTCAGCTCTCTTCCCATGATTAGTAAAATGTACACCTACACCAAAATGTATGTTACAAACCTAAATTTCAAAGGGCTTAGAAGAAGGCACATAGCATTGTTACTGTCTCACTGCTACCTAAATTAAGATATAATAGGTTGTTTAGCACTGTAAAAAAGATGAGTGGCAGAGAAACTCCTTTTTTCTGATGCAGAATGAAATGCTCCATCCACTGAACCATGCCACATGCATCAGCTTGCTTTATTTCAGATGCGCTTGACCACTCAATTGTTTTCGGTTTGTCATTTCCTTAGAAGGCAGAGAGAAACAGAAATGAAGGGAAGAAAACAAGCAATTGAGGAATAAAGCAGGCAGTGGCAATACAAAAATCAGGGTGAGCAGCGCTCTGAGAAGAAAGGTTAAGCAAGGAAAGACAACAAAGAATACCTGATGAATGTAAAGGAAACAGTTTAGCTGCAACAGCTCTAGCTATACACAGAATACTTTAACCTGGCCAAAGCTCAGGGTTTATGCCATTAACTTGCTTTCAGATCCTGAAAGAAAAATGTATTCCTGAGGGAATGAGAAAAAATTCCACATCACCTAATATCCCAGTGTTAATTGTTAACAAAGGTCATCCACCTGTGCTGTCCTGATAAAGAGCACCAGCATTTTCCACAGTCTCAACACTTCTGTCTCAATGCAGAAGGCTGACAAGCAAGTGTTCTTGGGCTCCTAGAAGTGCTCATTCAAGCACATAGAAGTTTATCTTTAGAGAAAAGGCTCTTCCTTTTTCTGCCTGAATAGAAGAATTTGGGAATTATCTGTGAAGATAACAGGAACACATGATCAGCTCTAAATTTCCCAAGTATTCTCACCCTGGTGACTGCCTAGATTTATTCCAAGCTTTAGAGGCATCTTAATCCTTCAAGTAGCACCTGATTTAGTATCTTGATTCATTTCCTGAAACAAGGAGGAGAAAGCAGTTTTTAAGAAACACAACTCACAGGCAGCAGCAGTAAATGACAGTCTCAGTACATTATTTTGTGCCCAAGTCTCCTAATTTATTGTTTAAAAAAGACTAAGGAGCCTTCTGAAAAAACAGGTAAGTCAAGAGGAACACTGCAGAGGCTGTGAACATTTTGGTGACCACTGAACAAAACAAACAAACCAACCAACAAAACATGCAAACAAAACTAACCAAAAGAAAATTCTATACCACACAACTTTGCTCCAACTCTTAATTTGTATTAGAAAAGTTTTGCCCAAGTGAAATTGAAACACACTGATCATCTTAATGTACTGGGTCCGTTAGCTTGGGTTCTCTTTAGAGGTTTTGTCTTTGCAAAACATTTGAAAATACGTTAAGTTTGGCCCAGTTCAGAACATATACACAAATTTTAGTTTTCTATTAAGACTTCTTATTCTAGATCAACAGACACTAAAGTAAAAAGCCCGAAACATGGATGGTTAAGCAGAATTTGAAGGGTATATTAACAGAAAAGAGAGAGAAATGTATCATTAATAGAATTAATACACTTTCAGGGTTTTTTTTTTTAACAGGGCTTGTATACTTTACTGGCTTATGTTCAAACTACTTTGCATTGTAATTATTTTCAAGTAAAGATAAAGCAAAAAAAAACTTGACCAGGGTTTTGGCACAGTATGAATGGAACTTTTGATATAATAGGAAACATTACACCTGCTATGGGCCAAATATGCAAGCGATACAGCTGCACTGACTTCATTTAAATTTGCAGTACACACAGTTGAAGTCTTGCCTTTTGGTCTATCTGCTTTAATGCTCATAGTAGCTACTATATCATTCATTTGTCCTAGCAATATTAAGGTACAAACATCGCTATTATTATTATTAATACACTTTTCTTACAATCCCCATTATGTAACCACATTAACTCATGAAACATTTATAATTTCTTTACTGACACTGATTCTGATTATAAATGAAAACCTGAAAACATAATTCAGGTATATCCTTTATATAGACATACCCTAATTTCAAGAATTAGAAAACCAGTAAATTCATCCAGGGTTTGCCTGTCAATAGCCAGATAACTTAAATCATAAAATTTAATCTAACTCTTGAGTGCTTAAGATCAGCAAGTCCACTAGTAAGGCAGAGTTGGAAACCAGAACTGATTCAGCTACAGAGCCATTTTCGAATGGTTCACAAGAAGTCATAATCTAGTTTTAGTTTTCTACAGCAGATAAGCAATGCACTGATGCACACAGAGAACAGAAAACCAGAAAAAAATATGAACCTTCTGCAATGGAAAGAGATATATATCCTAACTGACTATTCCAGGCATAATTCCCTGCATTTGGAGCAATATTTTACTATATAACTCCTAGGAAAGTGTTTATTCTCTACTAACTGGTACATATGGCACTACATAGCACAGTTGCCTTAGCTCATGAAAACATGAGTTTTGTTGTAGATGCTGTGCCAGAGGGTGTAAAACCTGGACTTCAGAGCAATTAGACATATCACAGGTGACATACTTGGCTCTGAAAAGGGGAAAATGACATTTGTTCAACACATGAGCACTTTATGCCAACAGCTTCATTCACAGGCATCTTCTGCCAGAAAGCCTGAAAGATATTTTTTGTCCCACTGGGACTGTAGCATAGGAAGCATAGGAATAAAAGACTGCAGGCAGCATAGGAAGACGGAATAAAAGAGAAACAAACATTATGTTTAAAACTAACTGAGAAACTTGGCTAAACCAGAATGGATACTGCTAGTCACAGGTACAGGATATACCTGAAAGACAAAATGGCAGTAAGAAGATTTACTAGTTGGACAGCTTCTTGCTCATTCCTGCCAGTCCCATTTGAAAGAGGGCAGTCACAGAATCATAGAATAGTTAGGGCTGGAAAGGACTTTAAGATGTCTAGTTCCACCCCCCCCGCCATGAACAGGGACACCTCACACTAAACCATATTACCTAAGGCTCTGATGAGAAGTTTCAAAGGTTGAAGTCTCTTGAGCTCAAAATCACCCCACACAGGAATGCACCCATTTTGACAGCAATCTTGAGAGAAAAACACTGACTTTCCCAACATTTTTTATACTGTCAAAGAAAAGAAGCAAATTTTCAATCGTGTAACTTAGAAAAGCAACATGATCAACAGCAGGGAGAGAAAATGCTTACCTGCTAGTGGAAAAGCAGAACACAAACCTTGCTCTGCAGGGAGCAGCAGGAACATAGCCAAAAGGTTCCTGGGAAGGACACTGTTCTCTTTTGACCTCTGAAGCAACAGGGATTATAGAACACTGCTTAGACAAATTTTTCTCACCAGCAGAACTCAACTGCAAATAGCAACTCTTTTCTAACACCTACTTTATTCTCATATGACTCTAGCCATCTTCAACGTATGTCCCATTGTTTCAAATGTACATCTTACATGAGTTGTATGGTAAATACACACAACAGTGAGAAACACAGAAAAATGTGTGTTTCCATTACCTCCCCATACTACCACCACATGAAAAGAGGAGGAATTTAAACCTCTTGTTCGGTATAGTCCCAATGGGTCTCCAGCTACATTTAGATTCAAACCACACAGCTCTGGCCTGGCTGGGGGGATTCTTAGCACCTTGCTCATCTTTGACTAGGATAACTCCTGAACTCCCTCATAAAGAGAGTTTGCAGTGCAGATCTCAGATTGGACAGCATCAGTTTTACAGAGCCCATGGCTTCCTGAGGTCTGGCATTAGAATGCTAGCCACCATTGTCTACCATTGGTAGACTGCAACATTTGTATAATGAGCTGTGAAGAAAGGTAGCTTGGGTGAGTAAAGCCTCATGAACATGTTCTTGTGGTTCTAAAATGTACAAGGAAGACACAAGACTATAGGATTTAAATCCTGGATTGCCATAATACACATTATCAGAAGGTGGCATTACCACATACCTGAAAAGGAAAAACCTAGAGCACTTCTCAGGCCCCTGATTAAGTACCTACAAATAACTAAACAGGCGGTATGGGTTTGGAAGGTTTGGTTTTGGTTTTTGATCTTTGCAGTTTTTTGGGGGAGAGAGTGGGGGTTATTACTGAGTTTTTTGGGGTTTTTTTTCAAGATTAGTGAATCAGACTCACTATTTTGCTCACAGATGATACAGCTGCAATGGAGAAATCAGTTGGCAACAGGAGTATAGAACTCTCATTTTGTTAACTTCTTTAATATAACTAGGAGCTTACTCACTGGAAACAGATCTGGGAACTTCTTGGGTTTATATTGTCCTCAGGGAGGGGAAACAACAACAAAATCAATATCCAAACCAAACCCCAAACCCAAACCCCAAAGGGAATAGAGTAACTGCAACTTTTTCCCAATATAAATCTTAACTACTTTTGCTTAGCCTTAAAAGTGGATACAACTTCCATTATGCAAATAGCAAGGAACACAAACTACAGAATTAATCTTCATTCACCTTCATAGCGGGGGCAAATAAGGTCTGACCTTGCCAGAGAGGTAGGAGGTGGCTACAGGTAGCCCTCTGATTCCCAGCTCAGCAGAATCCATCCCTGAGTTTAAGCACTCACACCAGCTCAAAAATGGCACATACAAGATCAGAGGTCTTCAAATCCATCTTTGCCTGTCATTTTCCTACAGTTCCAGGAAAAAAAAATGACATGTTTAGATGGATGTGTCCTTACTGTGCAGGAACTCTCCTCAGTAGAATACAGCTTTAAATTGCTGCAAGCAAGAAGCATCTCAGGAAAATGTTTTAAGAGAATTTGTTTCTTATTTGTATTTGCACAAGTCTTCTTTGCAAAGCCCTGTAATCAAGGCACTCTGTGAATGATGAATGTAAAGCAAGACTGCATCAGATTCACTACTGTTTATGAGGAGGTTCATAATGGAACTGATCATGTCACAACTGGTATTTTTCCTGTCTCTATTCATTTAACACACAGGAAGAAATGCAAGGAAAGAATAGCTGTACTATTTGTGCTTAAATGAGCTGAATAATATGGAGTGTGGAGTCATTTACTGACAAAGAGGGAAAAAAGTTAATAAATGCTAACAAAACCTCATAGACTTGAAACATATTTTCTACAGTCTGTACTGATGTCCCTTCTGAAGTCACAGCACTACAGGTTTGAGCCTGCTGTGTTGACCAACTTTTCAAATTGCTAGAAATGGGAGCAGCTTTAGTAGTTCACACAAAATATTTAAATCTAGATTTCAAGTGGCATTTCAGTTGCTACTGAGATGCTATGCAAACCAAGTGGACAGAACAAGAAAGTTCCATCTCCTTGAAAATTTCCTTGATAGTCTTTGAGTCATTCTGTGGAGCACAGCTGCACATTTTCAACTCATGGGCAAAAATT
>JANRGW010051319.1:0-15689 GCA_024733675.1 Psilopsiagon aymara | reverse complement strand
GAGTAGAACAGTAAACAAACATTGAAAACACTGTGTTTGCAAATATGCTGTCAAAAGGATGGGATGCTTTTGATAGGAGCAATAAGATATATTAGAATTAAAAGGGAATCTTAGAAAATATCCCCTAGTGTATGTGAAGTACAGCCCCTAATAAATCCTAATGATTAGTCCAGTGACCTTGGGGTCACCCTTATCCCCAAAGTCTGCAGTGAGTAGCTGGAACTGGCACGAGGCAGCTGCTTTCACCACACAGCTGCTAGAGCACCTTTCAGGATGGGATCTTTCACTCTGCCGTAACAGTCTTGAGTCTCCTAAAATTGCCCCCACCAGTTTTGCAAAAGAGGAAAACACTGCTCAAAAACCAGCTGCTTCATTAATACACTTCTACAATACTCAGTTACCTAAATTTCAATAGATGAGATTAACCATTTAAACCCTTGGCTATAAGAGGGCTATGTTACTCTTCCAGCAAGAACCCTATCTCCTGGAGAATCTCAACAGTCCTTGGTTCTGACACTGGGCACAAACTACCCTCCTGCATTCAGCAGGTCCACTTGCTAGTTGGAAGCATTTTTCCCTTTGGGATTTTGGGATTGGCCAAAACTAGCAGGCTTATTCCACAACTGGAACAGTAAAAAGCAGCCTACATGCATTTATTTTTCATCTGCCTGTATGCTCTGCCACAAGACGAAAAGAACAGCCTTCTTCTGGGGATAAGGGAGCAAAACAACATTTATCTTCCTAATGCCTGCTCCAATCCCCTTATATGTGCACAGCTATCCTTATCCCGACATTTTTATTTCAAACTCTTCTGATATCTCAGCTGGGCAGTGGGACAGAACCACCAAAGGAGCCTGATTTCTCTAGGGATTTTATTCCACATAAAGTTGCAGAGTGCAGAAATCCCTAAGCTTATGATAGATGATAATACATACAGACAATGCAGTTTAGGCCCAGGAAGGTAGCCTGGCACATGTTCAGCTTGGAGAAGAGAAGGCTGCAGGCAGCCTTCCAATATCTGAAGGGGGCCTATAGGGATGCTGGGGAAGAGCTCTTCATTAGGGACTGTAGTGATAGGACAAGGAGTAATGGGTTTAAACTTAAACAGGGGAAGTTTAGATTGGATATGAGGAAGAAATTCTTTACTGTAAGGGTGGTGAGGCACTGGAATGGGTTGCCCAAGGAAGTTGTGAATACTCCATTGCTAGCGGTGTTCAAGGCCAGGTTGGACATAGCCTTGGGTGATACGGTTTAGTGGAAGATGTCCCTGCCCATGGCAGGGGTTTGGAACTAGCTGATCTTAAGGTTCTTTCCAACCCTAACTATTCCATGATTCTATGTCCCAAAAGCAGCATGGATGTGTTTTTAAGGTGATCTGTATAAGCTAATAAACTCAGCTCCTAATATGCATGGGGACAGCTAATTCAAGGATCTCTGCTGTGCTCTTGCTGAGCTGCAAGATTTGCCTGATTAATATTTTTCAGTATGAGCTAGAAGAGAGTCATTACTCCTTTAGGTAGCAAGGATACCTCTGCTAGCAGGGTATCTGTAAGTGTTTAATGGACAGATCAACTCAGGCAGAGGATTGAGGCACTCTGTTCAGCAGAGAGCACTATCAAATTGTGGCCCTAAGGCCCCACTTGCCCTTTCAGGTTCAGACTTGAGTTGTACCAATGTTATTTGGATCTAGACTTTTTTAATATTACAACAGGAATGGAGAGCAGAGGGACAGAGAGAAGAGAGAGCCGGGATTTCAGGGCTCCAGTTTCAGCATAGCAGGTTATGGCCTCCAGGTGCAAAACTTCAAGAAATTATCAGTGATATACTATCCCAAATGATCTGTTAAAGTCATCCAATACACATGTAAATTTCTGTAGTTTCCCACTCCTTTTCAGATTTCCTCCTCAGCTTTAAGGCTGTTTACCCAAGTTTATTAGCTCCTCAGCCTGGTTTTAGGACAAGAATTAAAACAGATACAGATCACTGACTGCTGTGTGCTTATACTCTTATGCTGCATATACTCTCTCCAAAAAAGACAAAACTCAGCACAGTCTCAACAACCGTTTGTAGCAAAAAAAAAAAAAAAAAAAATTAAAAAAAAAAAATTAAAGTGAATACGAAAAATGGGACATTATCCCCAAACTCATCCAGGTATTTGCTGAGGCTCTGTCTGAAACAAATATAAGAAACAAAAAAAGGAGCTGAAAAATAAAACGCATTAAAAATTGTTATGTCCCAAAATACACTACAATTATTGCATTTTATTTTTCATACACTAGCACCAGAAAATTCAATTCATAACAAGAAACTTGCATAAACTCACAGGTTACAGAATTTATCTTGTTTTAATTTTGGCAATAAATTCTAGCACTAATAGTTACCAGGAAACAAACAAACAAACAAAAAAAATCAAACCCTAATAAAAGGAGAACTATAGCCTGGAAGCATTTTGAAATTAAAAGGAAACCTGCACTTTATTTGGTGGAGAGTGTTAGGAATAGAATATAGCTTTAACAAACATGCCTGGTTTTCATTAGGCAGCACAATGTTTTTCTACAAACACAAATTAAGGTATTTGTTTCTAGCACAGAAATCTATCCTATCAATTTGTCCTCAGAGGCTCTTTTTTCTCACTCCTCAGGGTACTGGAAAACAAAAAAATGTTGATTTAACACTCAATTTTGCAAGACTGTTAATTGTGGATCTTACAAAGTCATCCCCATGAAGCTAATGACAATGCTTGTGTGCATAAGAATTCAAGCTAGCTGGGAATTTAATCATTTTCCTTATTGCTTTTCCCCTGGAAACAATGTTTGCACAGACACTGCAACTTTTGAGGAAACGTATGAGATTTTACATTGCACTTTCAGTAAGTTATCTTTTTACTGACTAGGCTGGAAGAGAGCAAGATGCCAGATCACCACCCTTCAGCAATAGGTTCTTCATAATGTCTGAGATACCTTTTCATTGACAGGCTCAACTCTGTATTTCTTTGTCTCCTGCTTACAAGTTCTCACTCTTTACTTGGAAGGATGGTGATATTTAGTATTGAACTGTAATCACATGAATAGACTTCTTCTGTATTGTTTGCCACTAAACAGTTTGGAATTTAACCTCTCATTTGCCTGCAAAGACAGCTTCATGCATAATCAAGACTGAGAGATGCTGTAAGACTGTAAGTGTAATTGTGAATCACTGAAAAATTCAACTTAATAATGTATTACCATGTGCTGTCAGACAGCTTTACCGTTACCATGCATCAATCCAAAGCATATTTAGTGTGTGATGCAGCACAGCACTGACAAGCCAGACGCAACCTAATTTATCCAAACATGTGCAGGTCCAGCCACAGAACTGAGAATACGTCAGATACCCAAAAGCTTTCTCTGTTGCTCTAGCGAGTCCTGCAGTTTTCGCTGATCCAGGTCCCTCAGCTAGTGTGCTACCACTGCCCAAGCCAGATAGATTTAAAACAGGACAGCTCTAATATTGTTCTAAGTAAGTCTTACATGTATGCATATACATACATACATACACACAGAGACTAGTAAAATAGCTTTGTTTTTTTTCCCTTGAGTTACCCACCCATGCAGGAAGCTATCGTTTAGTAGAGTTGGGTCTTTTATCTGATACACTCATCTCTGAATATATTTTATGGTTCAACTTATTAAATTTAAAAGGTCTCTTCACAACCAGAGGAAACCAAGCTCTTCTATAAATACAGATTCTTTGAGAAGACAAATATTAAGGAATACCCTGCTGTTACTTTTAGGACTCACTTCACCCTTCAGTGTTATGTTAGAGATGTGTGAACTACTTGTAAAGTATGCTTCTACAGGCATAGCACAGCAATACACAGTGATAAACCGAGACCAATTGCAGAAGAAATACAACGATCATCAAGATCTTGGTTCAATGGTAAGTACAATCTCCTGACAGGAGGAACAAGGGGTTTTTATGACCATCACATACTTGTTCTGATACATGAGATTTCCTATCAATGTCTGTTGTAGAGAGAATGGATTAATTTAATTAAGCCAATAACCTGGGCGAGACACATTCAAGTCTCTTTATCTGGGATAGATTTGCTGTGGAACTTGGCCAACAGCAAAGTCTGTCTGTGCTTAAGATGGCGATTTCCAGAAAATGGAAAAGTAGCTTTTTCATTTCTTCAAGGGATTTTGTGCAGATAAATATGTGGTGCTTACAAGTGCCACGTAAGAATGTCTGAACAACAGCCTCAAGAAGACAGCATGATACTTATTCTTTTAAAGCGAGGATATTAAATCAGTCAAGCAGAAGTATATCATTAAACTATTCTTCTTTCCAAAGTTGTAAGATCATTCCCCTGAAGGTGACTTCTCAGGAACATATGCATTTTCTGTAAGCTCCTGATCTCTATTTGCAGTTTGTTAAATGTTAGTGGTAATAGAATAAAGGGATTTATGCTTCCAAATATGATATTTGCAACAGCTACACACAAAATCACCTACCTGTTAAATCTTCCCATCATGCACCAAGAAGAAATAAGTAAAGAAGAATGGTATTTCTCTTCCCTAATCTTTTAGCACAGACATTTAAATCTGAGCTAGTCACCCAAGGTTTCCTTTCAAGTCCGTGTTATGAATACATTCCTTCTAGCATGTGATCTATCTTATCCTAAAGCAGACAACTAAAAATAGGTCAGAAATGCAGAGTAGGAGGGTTTTCACTTTGCCAACTGCAGCAGCAGGCTAACATGAGAAGCTCACCTAAAAAGGTTTATACAGTGTCCCACCATTATCAATTTTGTCTCATTGTTTCGTGTAGGCTGCCTTTATCTGATTTCTCTTGAATAAGTGGAGATAGTATTTTCAAATAATTTGAAATAACACTTTCCTTTGAAAGAATATTAAATGCAGATTATACCTTTTCCCTTCTATGAACATTTGTCATGCAAATTAATTGTACTAAAATTTTCTGGAGTTTGGATTTGTCATACATAGCTAGGTAAAGAATGGGGAGAGTTTAAATGCCATGCTGGTCTTCTTCTTACTCCTGAAGTAGTAGATGTTCCTGTTTCCATAAAAATGTGGTGTTTCTGTAAGCCAGGCTATACAAGTTGTGGGAAGAAAAAAGTACCTGGCATACCAAAATGTCATATCAAAAAATCACTTTTTTTTCCCATGTTCCTTAAAAAAATGAGTCTATGACCTCTCTTCATGTACACACATCTATGCGCAATGAGAAAGCTCCTTCACCCCTCTGCAATGAAAGGATTAAAAGCTCAGCTTGTCCACAGCTTCCTACAAGCACAACACTGAGAATTCAGACCTCTTCAGAAATTTTACAGGCAACAAGACGATATCTACATAAGAATAAAGCTTTACCAATCATAAAACCATAGAATATTAGAGTTGGAAAGGACCTTAAGGACCATCTAGTTCTAGCAGCCCTGCCATGGACAGAGACACCTTCCACTAGACCGGGCTGCTCCAAGCCCCATCCAGCTTGGTCTTGAACACTGCCAGCGATGGGGCAGCCACAGCTTCTCTGGGTGCCCTGTGCCAGTGTCTTATAGTGAAGAATTTCTTCTTAATGTTTAATCTAAATCGACCCTCTTTAGGTTTACAATCAATTCGCCTTGTCCAGTAATAAGTAAGAGTTAGTTAAATTTTGATAGCTTTAAAAAAACCAGCACATATATCTTGCCCATGAACACTGGGATTTAAAAAAGCATTTATGTCTGAAACAGAAAACAGCTTCCAGAACTCTTGATAAAATCTCCTAATTTAACTTCAGTGATCAATAATATTTTTCAGCAGAGGCATCTTGGGAAGACCTACTTAATGAGAAATCACATTCACAAGAAATACTCTCTTACTAGTGGCTACTTTATAAACCATTACATCTGAAATGAAAGACATGAGAAAAATTACATTTAAACTGCTGCCATTAATACGCCAAAGAGAACCATAAAATGAACTGAAGAGGAAAGATATCGTATGTTTCTATGGCTTTTTCACGTAGCACCAATGGAAGAGAGAAAAGAGAATTTTAGTTACACAGTAGTAGTATAGATCTGTTGGGGATTTTATGTCTTTTAAAGGTCAAAACCAAAGTGATACTTTGAATCCATTTTAGAATAGAACAGAGCAAGTGAATGGATCTGATATTTTTTATCCTTGTTAAATGTCTAACTTCTTTTATTGACAAACCTCTTATACATCCAAGGGACCTTTAGAACTTGTGAGCTTCCAAGAGAAAGCAATGCATCCTCTTCAAGGCATGAGCTGCATTGGAAAGACCACTATCACGTTTTTCTAATAGCTGGATGAAACCTGCTGAATTTTATCTGAGAAGAAGCCCAGGCTGCATCAGTGGGGGAGGACCTGAAATGTACCAGACATCCCAGGCACAGGAGTCACCGAGTGCTGCACAGCATCCATGGGAGGGGAGTGAGAAAACCCTGACAGAAACATCCCTGCAGACACCAAGGCCAGAGAAGGAGGTGAAGAGGTACTCCAAGCAGTGGAGCAGAGATTCCCCTACAGTCTCGGGAGGACCCACACTGTAGCCAATAGATATTCCTGAAGGACATCCATTCCAGCCCACGTAGACCCCATGCTGGAGCATGTTAATAACGTAGAGAGATAAAAATGACAGAGAGGTGATGCTATGGACTGACTGTAGCCCACCATTCCTTACCTTCCTGCTGTTCCACTGGTGGTGTGGAGGGGCTTGAGGAGTCTGGAGTGAATTTATATCTATGGCAGGAGGTAGGACAGGTGTTGTCTTAATATTTGTTCTTTCACTTACAGCTATCCAAATTAGTAATTACATTTTTATTTTAATTTACAGTAAGTTATTTTCCCTATGTTGAATATGTAGTCTTCAGTAATAGGATTACTAGTATTGCTCATTGAAGTCCACATATACAGTCTGCGGTAAGATAAAACATAGAGCATTTTGAACAAGCCCTGAATATCCAGCACAGAGGAAGAGAAGAAAAACACTGGCTTTACTCAAGCACCAGAACTGCAGCCAGGCCCCAGTGTAAGTTAAAAGAAATCTCAAAGATTATTTACGTCAAGAAAGGACTGCCAAAGCTGGAGAACACACTACTCACACATCATTTTTCTACAATAAATTAGAAGAGGAAGTAGAGAAACCAATTTGGTAATTTTCTACCTTTCTATTCTCCACCAAAGGGGAATCCTGCAGCAGTCAGTGAGGTGGATTTAGCAGTAGCTGTGTTGGCAAAGCCATAATATAGATTTTACTCCTCAAAGTTGTACTTTCATCTGCTGTAAAACAAAAGCAACGGAAAAAAACTTTCTCTTCAAAAACTCTCTTCTTTTTGTGGTTTATAGCCACATGAAGATGCAACAAAGGATTTAGATATCAATATCTTTTTAAGAACTCAGTAATCCGGTCGAATATTTCATAAGAATTTAGTCTCACATGCATGGACACATACACATACCTTACACACTTGTTGATCTCTAATTTCTTTCTCCTCTTGACAGAACTGTATAGTAAATAAGAATGGGCAACACGCAGAATTATCACGCAACACACATGAACTGGAAAAATGGATAATAGTGTTAATGGTCATAAATTACACTATTTCCAACTTCATTCAGAACTACAGCCCTACAGCCAGTTACAGTCTGTTCAAGTGAGATAAAAGGTTTTTATTATTTCTCTTGAACAATCTCTCAGTTTGCCCATAAAGAGAACTGTTTTGATAAAAAAAGTTGAATTCCCTCTATGTAATGAACCATTTCTGTCACAATCTGTCCACACTAACAAAAAGAGATGTCTGAACAAAAAACTTGTACCTGAATAGGTAGAACAGCAGTGTCAGTGCTGGCACTTCCCAAGTTTGCAATTATCGAAAAGAAACTGTCCAGAAAAACAAATGTTAAACTTAACCTTGATAAATCCGATGAGTGGAAGGAAACAAAACTAAACATACACCTCCATGCTCTTTACAGAGAAGAATTTCCAGATGATTGTGACTAGCTTTCAAAATGCAGTACTGTAATTTGTTACCAAAAAAAGTGCAATACTCCTAAGCATATAAGTACAATACTAAATAAATTGGTTTTCTGACATATTTTTTTCAGGCAAACAGATGAACTGGCCCATGAAAAGACGCAAAAAATTATGTTGGCTATTAAAACACTAACAAAATAGAATTTGTTATGAAGCAACATGGCAAGTTTTGATCTCAGCTTGTTCTGAAATTAACCTGTGTGCTTTTCCAAAAAGAGTCAAGGGAAGCAAAAATCAAACCCATGGAACATAATGCAGAGATGATTTCTCAGAAACACGCGCTGCAGAAGCAGCTCACAACTCAAAGCTCACTAGCTGACTAACCTTGAAAGATCTTTGTCATTTCTATTTTACTTTCTTGAGAAGTGAGACCAGAAAATCTTTTGCCCTAAATGCCTTTGAGTAACTCCCACACTTCCTGCTTATTTTCCCAGCCAGGCCACAGAGGAGGCACAGAATCAGGTATTCTGCTTCCTCTTCAGTGCAGTCACAATATAAAGCTGGAAATTCTTCATTTCAATTCTCTTAGGGAAAGAAAAGAAAGAAAAAAGTATCTTCAAAGTTTCATTTGGAGAACTTATGTATTACTGCATATAACTCCAGCAGAAAGTTTTAAATCAGTTCCACTTTTCAATTCTCACATCTGGGGAAAAACCATCCTCCCCTAGCAGAGAGGGAGGCTCATAGGGTCCCCTCAGCCTCCTGACAGCTTTCCACCCAATACTGAGGGGACAGGCATACTGACTGTAATATTCACCTTTGCAAAATATTCCTGGTTTCTCAGGAATTCAAGGACTCTGCTCCCTTCACCTTTACCCCCAGACCCATCATCTGCAGCAGTGGGAATACACAAGGCCCTTGCTCACAATAAGGTATATGTTCCCTTCTGCATCTCCTGCCTGTAAATCCCATGTCACTTTCTTGCCCCTTAGTAATTGTTCCATGCCCACATTTTTGTTCTTCAAGTGCAAGGAAGTCACAAATGAAACATTTTCACTATTGAGAAGCCGTTTTCTAGGGAAATCTTACAGCAAATAAAGCCATACAATTTGGCCACCTAGAATATAAGCAGCTATGGGTCCTAAATAAAGCTTTGCTACCCATACGGTATATACTTTCTGTTATGGATAACACTTCCTTTCTGTCACAAAGGAGATGTTTGCTTCAGCTATAACCATAAATTTATAATAAAGGACTCAGCCAATTTGTAAATATGATACACTACATATCAAATTATTCCAAACCTACACGCAATCCCATCTTTGGCAATCAGTAGATAAGCAATTCGTCACATTTCCTGTATAACTATTCCATTCATACGATTTGGCCTTTTCCCCCAGAGATAGCCTGCAGGATGTTCAAAACTGTATGAAGATACCCAAAACTTGGAACAGAGCTACAAACACAAATGGAGAAGTGGTTAGAGTACAACTCTTCTTCATTTATTGAGAACTCATTCTTGCAAACCTAAACAGCAGCCTTAAAGCTGTCAGGCCTCATTTTATTGCTCACACAGCTCATAAGGAAAAGCTCAGATACTCTGCATAAAAGCAGAACCCATTTTCCATTTTCATTCTCTCACAAGGCAATACAAAACCCACCCATAGTCCAAAAATGGCTCTGGATGATCAAATGCAGTAAATAATCAATGGTCCTCAGCATCTTCTCCACTCTTCAGTGATCAGACGCTTGCCCTACAGTTCAGTCACCAGTAACAACTGCACTGTACACTTTTCTAGGGAAAACATATTGCATAGTACACATTCCTGTCTCATATTCTCATTAAAGGAATGCAAATATAGCTGCAATCCTGCCCTAGAGACCCACTTATATGCATCTTTTCCTCATAGAATAAATTTTACTTACCAGCATGACTGTAAGTTATCTCAAACATGAGGTGATACGTGATGTCTTCCTCAAAATTGCATTTAGAAACTGGCAGAACCCTTGATTTACCCTGTTAATAAGTAGCTACTATGCTAAACATAACTGACAATTCAGAGCAAAATTCTGTATCTGAGGTGAAAACTTATTTTGCCTCCATTCATCAGAGGAATGAACTTCAGCATACACTTTTTCCCAGGATGCAATATAAAGTATACTTGCCAAAGCAAAGTTTGGAAACAAATGCTTTCTCTGTGTTAGTCTGACTTCAAGAATTTAACTGTAACATTTTGATGTTCAGGATATATTTTAAGTCAAATTGGAATCTTTTCTGTATCAGAAAGATACATTTTACATCTCTCTCTCTTCACCTGTGTATTTACATACAAGGCCTCATAGACTGATTCCAAAATTTGACCTTAAAAAGAAGAGATCATACTACAGTGCATTAGCCATTCTTGCGGCTTTTCCAGATCATGATTGGAATTTTAACATTAGTCAAACTTGGAAAATGTCTTTTAGTTTTTTACCATGCCAGAAACAAAGTTACTAGGTACTAGAATTTGTGCCCCTCAGACTAAAAGACAGAGGGCTTAATTTCTAGTTAAGAAATATACTTAAGAGGCACACAATTTAAGCATGAACACAGTCAAAACACAAACATCTATTTTGTGCTTGCCTCACTTAAGATTTAGAAGCCTGTTAAAGTAGTCAATGCCTGTAGAAGCAAGTACAAACTGCTTTTCAAGATAGAGGACAAAATGCATACAGGCACAGAAATGAGTCTTGACTTATCTTTTCCCTTCCCTTTTGTTTCTACCCGCACATGGCTGCAGCCTTCAACCTGCTTAAGCTTCACTGCTTTAGGAGATGACATTTGGATTGTGGTGATAATTAGCCTGGAGAGGCAACGACTAATGACCCCAATTACTGCTGGAGGCACAGCTGGAGAGTCTTAAAAGCTAAAGTTTATCAGAGTGTGTGTGGGGGTGGAGGGTGTAAAAATGCAAACAGAACAGCTTTCCTTGATCTAAGACATCTAAATAGGGTTGCAGTGTTCTTGCTATGTATTGTAAATTGAAAGTCCTCTTTGGGAGAAAGTATGTTTTTTGCATAAAAAACAAAGGAGGGGTTTAAGCAACTCAAATGTTTGAGACATGTTGATGACAAAGAAAATTTTTTGAGAAAAATAAGCATCATATTATAAATGGCCACATTACAAAAGCATCTTTGTACTTTTGTAACTATGCAGCCCAGTAGTAGGGTATTGCCACTACTAGTGACAGATCACATTCCTGTACTGAGTTTGCAAGACTTCTGGATTGATATATCTAAGCTTTCCTGCACCTGCCCATAGCTTTGTTTTATTCCATGTAGCTGTGACAGCAGCCTTTCTAGCCAACTTGATATCTACAGCTAACCTTGTTTACTCATGGTTTTTGAATGGCTGTGTGATACAAAACTACTTTTATATAGACAGCAGTAACAAACCATTACTGTTGACAGAAAGAGGTATTTATGATTCTCACAATGCTCTCGTGCAGAGAAATGCAGCCCTGGCATGACAGCAGAGGTCATGAGGAGTGAGGACACAGGAGGCAGCAGAGCTGAAAACTAGCATGAGATGGCAAGAGATGGGGGCTAGTGTTCAGTATGGGAGATCCCACAGCTGCGTATATTTCTATAATGGTCAGTAAAAAACCCCTCAAAACCAAACAATACAAATGAAAAAAAAGATCTGGAGCTGAACAGGACTAGTCTTGGGGATAATAGAGAAAAAACAGCATCTAATAAATGCAAAAAGTGCCATATATAGTAAACCTGGATAGAACCAGGAGCTGCAGGGCAATGTGGAAAAAGAACAATACAGACGTGTTAGCAAATATGCAAATAATCGATCCCAAATGATCCTGGGAGAGGAAACCAATAACATGAACATCATATTTCTCCTGGTAAAGGACTTCAGATACCGGGAACGTGCTGTAACACCCTTCCACACACTAGACTGAAGCTGCTAACCTTTAGACTTGGCAGAACAGGGGAAGTGTGAGCACAACCCCAAGAAAAGGAGTAGAAACATATGTTGCAATTTGAATAGCATTATTTCTATTATTGTGACATTTTCTGTATCAGTATTCTGATTACACTGTTCTTCGTTTTGCTGTACAATTGTATACAGATACAGACTAGCGATGATGCTTGAATTAGACTAAGATTTCCACTAAAGTTCCTGGCTTTACATATATAGATATATAAACATATGTGTATGCCATATATATATACATGATATATATAAGGCATGCTTCCATTCTCCATAAAAAAGATTCTGAGCAAAGCACTTCACAGTTTATTATAAACACTATAACTTAATCCCTTGTTGATAGTTGTTTGTTTCACAACAGACATCATGATAGCTCAAATCAGCCAATTCTTAGCAATATTGAATCTTAGTGATATTATTGTTGTACTGTTGGACATCTTGCCTTTCTGACCCTCCAAAATGGATGCCTTGCCCTTCTGACCTTCTGAAAAGAGAGTGCAAGGGCTGCTTAGGAAGAGAGAGCTGCTTGTAGCAGCTATTAAAGGCTACTCAGTTGGGTAGCATGTAAATCCATTTTAAACCTCCATTGGGAAAGCTGCTCTTGGGAGATGTGCTCTTTCATGGTGCTCAGGCTATGGTAGAGTAACAAGTGTAGAGTACTGCACCATTTTCCTAGATTTACTTTTTATTTTGTTGTCAGAATTACAATATTCCTCTGAAACACTATGCTAGTTCCACTGTCTATAATGAGACCCTTTATGTCTAACAAGTGTGAACAGATTGAGCACAAGTATAAGCAACATTAGGAGCTTTGTATTTCAAAGATAATAGAACTTGAAGATATACCTCAGTAAGATTTTGGTAATAGTTACTCTTTATATTTGGTGAAATGGTAATAAACATTTCAAGACTCAGAAAAAAATACAAATAAACATCTACCTTTCTATTTTCCTTTGTAGACAGAATTTCTCTAAGTATTACTTTTTGTCTCACTGAACTTGAAGTATTTTCTGGAAATAAACCCATTGCATGTTGAGTTTTGTAGTTACATGCATGTTCATTCTAATTAATTCTGCTGATCATCACGACACAGATTGCCAAAGCTCTCAAAACATTAAAACACGCTATCCAGCCTAGTCCCAACTCTGAATTAACATTTTCAGAAACAAAGGCATTGCAAGTAAGCAAAACAGCTGGGCTAAATTTTGTACACATGCAAGATCAACATAAGGAAAGAAAAAAAGTACCATATTTAATTTAGTTTTTTTTTTCCTCTGCATTGAATTGGATTGAATTCACTTAGTCATGTAAGGATATTTGTTAGCAAATATTCACACTTTCGAATCTACATATGCAGAAGTAAAAAAGTCAGTTAAAGTGTTCCTAGGAGCACACATTCTTCCTAATCCCTCCAGTTTTTCCTGCTACACAGTCCCTTATCCAGTAGTGCAAAGCTTCATCGATTCATGCAGCTGAACTGCTCATTAGTACAGTAGTTGATAGCATTGCATAAGGCAGCACACATGCGGTTTCGGAGCAGAAGAAAGAAAATGAAAGTAGCAATTTTCTTTTGCGCAGGCTCTTTCTTCACTTTGATGTGATTTGTTAGAATGCACTTAGTAATTTGATAGTGTTCTTTTTCACCCAAGTCAAGTTCCAGCAGTATTTTAGCAGTGTCCCAGGGTGCCTGTCAGTCTCTGACATCAGTTACAGTTGAAGGCCATCAGCCAGGTTTGCATGTCAAAAACAAATTCTCAGTGGGTTCTGCAATTTCTCCACACTGTTGCTGTGCAGCAAAGTATTACCTATTGATCACTGACTGGAACTGTGGTAGGTCAACAATTACTGCTGATGAGAGCTCTCCTGTGCCTCGGTGCAGTAGCAGGCATTTCTGTTGCTTTAAATGAGCAGGTGGATGGGAGGGCTCTTGGGTGTATGACACAAGGAAGGGCTCTGCCCCTGAGCAGCACTTCTATAAACAAAGAACTTTAAAGCACTTAAATGTACAAAAATAAAACTGCATTGTCCAATACAGAGTATCTATCTGGCACAGACAGAGGAAAAAAACAGGTAAATCAAAACTTGCACAAGATTAAATTAAATATCTACATCAAAAAGTCAGAGATGATAATGAATCATTCCTAAACTCCTTTAATACTCAATCCCACATCTGATATTTCAAATACAAATATACACACAAGAAATCAAAGAAGTCCTAATGCATTCTAAGAATGTACTAAGATAATTTCTGCTTAGAAGTGAAGCTTCTAAGTATTTCTTCCCTTCCCTTTACAACACTGTATGATTCTGCAATCAATTCAATTCCACACTACAATCAAGAAAAATATCATACTAATTGTAGGTGGAAGAATAATAGGTGTCTGCACATTTTTAAACAGTGCTACACAGATTTAGACACTTGGACTTTTTTTGAGAGAAAACAGAATGCAATTCAAGCCCGAAATTTGGCAATGATCTGTAATAAAAAACACATGTCACTTTGCCTCGGGGGAAGTAATTCATAAATGTCAAGCCAGTCTCACTGCCCAGAGCCTTGGTATTACTGCAATTAAATTCCTCAAAGATCTTGTTTCAACCTTGGTTACTGAGAGAGAGTGTAAATGGCCACCAGTAAGTACTTTGAATGCACAGTTTGTGAAACTTCACTGTCAAGTCTGTCAGACAATTAACAAATCTGTCTCTATCTCTTTCACTCTGGAAAAAAGCAGTGTTTAAAGTGTTCCTCTACCAACCATGACAAACGCACTGCTGCCGAAGCAGGACGAGGAAGGGGTTGTCAGGTTCCCAGGGCCAGCTCACAGATGGTTCTATGCCTCCACCCAATGATCAAGGTCTCCATGTCTTTCCCACAACCCCTCCTGTCCAGGAAGTCCCTGTCCTGCCAGGCAACAGGACCACCAATACTGGGAGCTGCTGCCTGGGGGAGGAAGTCTGGAGGGTTTAGAGTTCCTCAGCTCCCCCCATCTCTGGATCTCCAGTCTCTCAAAAAAACCTGAGTTCACAGAAGAAAGCACGTCCTCTCTGAGCAGAAATGATATTTTGTGTCTTAAGTAACCCATAACACTTCTTACGTACTGGCCCATTTGGTACAGGGACACAAATGAGTCCTGTCGTAATCTTCTAAGCTTCTCACGAACAGAGCAGAAACTCAGTCTACAGCATTAGTGTTTTGACCAACTCTATTCTCTATTTTGATATGAGAAGGAGACTAAAGAACAAACACACAGATTGACAGACTTTCTCCTACAAACAGAACACTCTCATCATCTGGAGAAAAGAGTCTTTGCCACTCTTACCATGACACATTAAGGATGCATTTTCTTCATGGCACCTCAGCAGTGAGCAGAGTGGAGGGAAACAGGAGTTAGGCACTGGTGGTTCTCCACTAATAAGCAAGAAAATATTAACCAGAAATATATGTATAAATAGAAATAAAAACATTATTTCTTTTAAATCATAGCAGACAGTTTTAAAGTTGGAGGCCACACCTGAAATATAAGAAATGCCTAGAAAATAACAGGACAAATAACTGATAAAATCAAATCTGAAATTAATTTATTCATCGTATTTAGGTATAATTTCTAGACTATTGTTTCTTTGTCCAAATTTTGATTAAAAGAATTGACAAGTGTTGTGGTTTAAGCCATAAATCAGCCACGCAGTTTGTTCACTCACTTCCCCCTTTTTCTTCCCTCTGCTCCTG
>JANRGW010051318.1:0-52979 GCA_024733675.1 Psilopsiagon aymara | reverse complement strand
TTGCGTGCAGCCATCCAGCCAGTTCTTTATCCACCGAGTGGTCCACCTATCAAATTGATGTCTCTCCAATTTAGAGAGAGACAAGGATGTCATGTGAGGTAGTGTCGTACAGTTTGCACAAGTCCAGGTAGATGTCATCAAATGCTCTACCCCTGTCCATCAGTTCCTTAGCCCCGTCATAGAAGGCCACCAGATCAGTCATGCAGGATTTCCCCTTAGTGAAGCCATGCTGGCTGTCCCCAAACACCTCGTTGTTTTTTATGTGCCTTAGCATGGTGTCTATGAGAATCTGCTCCAAGGTTTTGCCAGGCACAGGGGTGATTCTGGTGGTCAGTAGTTCCCTGGGTCATCCACTTTCCCTTTCTTGAAAATTGGGGTTACATTTCCCTTTTTCCAGTCATCGGGAACTTCACCTGACTGCCGTGATTTTTCAAATATGATGAACAGTGGCTCAGCAACTTCATTTGCCAGCTCCTTCAGGACCCACAGATGGGTTTCATCTGGTCCCTTTGTGGACTTGTGTACATTTAGGTTTTTAAGATGGTCTCAAACCAGATCCTCTCCTACAGTGGGCCCAGTGTCTTCGTTCTCACAGTTCCTGCATCTGCCTTCCAAGACTTAGGTGGTATTGACAGAGTGTTCGTCAGTGAAGACTGAGGAAAAGAAGCCATTGAGAACCTCAGCCTTCTCCAAATCCGCAGTAGCCAGTTCTCCTGATAGCTTCTGGAGAGGGCCTACGTTGTCCCTAGTCTGTCTTTTATTTGCTACTTAACCTATAGCATCCCTTCCTATTATCTTTCATAACCCTAGCTAAGCTTAATTCCAACTGGAGTACTTGGAATAAATAGTTGTAACATTCCAAGTGGAAGGTTTCTGAACATTAGTAAATACATACTTGTCGTACTATTGTACTATACTCTCTTCATCTCTGCTTACCCTAATAATTAAGGCAGTCTTCCTGGGTTGTGCTAGCTGCAGCTTTTCTGATGAAAGAACGCATGCATTAAACTGTTTTAAAATGTTTTAGCAGAAAAAAAAATACATTTTTACTGGGTTTTATGACCTCCTAAAATAGCTGTAAGTCCTCTTTTAAAATTTGCTTTCATACAGATATCTGGTGCTAACAATTTTCTGTCATACTAATGTTAATTTACATTCTGTCCAGTCAGTGGTTTGTTTTTAGAACTCTTTTCAAATGTTTTAGCAAAATTTGACTAAACCTATGGCTCTGTTGTGAGAAGGTTTTCCAGAGAACTCAAGATTTTAGTGCTTTATAGACTGGTGGGTTTGTAAGCCTGATAGAATATGTGCCTATTTTAGGAGCTTCTGTAAAAGACAGCTTGATCTGCAAGGAAGACAGAGTACCTGTGAAACCTGGACCATGAAAAAAATAAGTTCGCTCCATTTCAGTTTTCTTCAGAATTAGAAGACTAAGAGTTGAAACCTAAGTTTTTCAGGCTGTTGCCATTTTTAGCTTGATGAGAGAACTAGGAGTACTAATTGGAGACACTATATTGAAGATGTTCATGTATTTATAGAAGCCACGTGTCATCTTTTCTGTAGCGCATCTAATTTTTCTCCCAGTGGAAACCTGTGAGTTTCATTGAATGAGATCTCAGTCTGGTAAATAAGTGTTCGTTTAGATGTACAAAAGCATTAGGGGCTGTGTAGGAAAAAGGGGAGATTTGTTGTAGTACACAACAACAGGTGAAAGGCTCTGAACTGAGAGTTTGTGGCTTTTTGGAGACGGAGAAATGAGGAACATCTGATGGGCATGCATGGGCATGGTGGTTTGGCATCCTGTTGTTTGCAAGGTATGGAGAGCTGTGGATCAAAACGTGATGATGGGGAGATACAAGGACCAGGTTCTGTTGTCGCTTTCGGAATGCAAAAACCAAAGTATGCAAAGTTGAATGTGACAGATGTGACTGGGGTCCTGTATTAGAGAAGAAGAGTGCATTCTGAGAGAATGAAAGGAAAAAAAAGACCTTTTCTAGCAAACCATTTAGTTGCTGTTTTCTAGGCATAGAAGATAAAAGCAGGATATTCCTTTAAAAAGATGAGATTGCTTGAGAAACTAATTTATCAGGGTTTGAGTTGAGGATTAAGACAGAAAGAACATTTCACAACAAAGACCAGGTTTGACTGTTTATGAGGACAGTCTTGGTGTTCAGAAGGTTGTCTATGAATCTTTGAACATTTTCTCTTGGAAAAGAAAAAAAAGTTTATATAAACCAGTGGTACACCTTTTTCGACAGGAAAATATCTTTCCTTTAGTGTCTGAAATTTTCCTGATTGCCCAGGATGCTAACTGTGAGTATTTTAACTTAACTTTTTAAATATTTTCCTGTAGTATCATGGCGTGACTGTGATTGACTCCTCATACTTAATAGGTTGGAGGAATACTTTGTTAAACAAGTTGCAAGGTATGAGTGAGAGCCTGCCTTTTATCAGTGGTCAGAGTGCTCTATGTTTCCCTCAAAATAATTTAGAAATTCTTTAAAGTTGGTTTTGAGGATGAGTTTTTCTGTACTCATGCTGAAAGACTTGAGTATTTCTTCTGAATTTTACTCCCTTCTGAGATTTCTGTGTCAGCAATAATGATTAATTAAAATGAATACTTGAACTGGAGGACAGTCAGGATTCACACAGGGTGGATTAAACATGACTTCGAATTCCATTTGACAGTAACAGATTACTTAAAAGTCTGGATAATAGAAAATGTAATAACTATTCATATATATTGCTAGGAAAAAGCAAATTTTTACTGTGAACTGCAGGTTAATTACTTTGTAAATGACAGCAGATGAGAATGACCATGTTCTTGTTATAATCTGGCCATAGCAACGTCATTGAACCACCAACGCAGCAGAGTAGTAAAGCAGCAGATGCTCTCCAATCTGTCAGTCAGGTATTTCCAGCAAAAGGATAAGTGTTAGTGTCACTGCACATGGAGTTACGAGATTTCTTCTACATCTTTCTTCTACACATTTCTGGTCACCAAAGAAAGATTGGTTCTAACTGGAGCAGTTACAGACAGGACTACTACAGTGATGACAGGAGTGGCAAATCTGTGTTCCCAGAGAAGTTGGAGTTGTTCTGACAAATAAAATGAAGGCTGAGATAGTAGAAAATTGCTTTTCATAAAAATGCTAATGGGAATAAATACTAGTCAAGAGCAATGCATGATGCTGTTCAGTATTGGCACACGAACAGAAGGTATTATCTGATTGTGAATACACTGGAAATCTGGAAGATGTTTTCTGGCAGTTAGGAGGGAGTGTCTGGAACAGACTTCCAGTGGGAGTAACGAACTCGGATTTTTGTGGAAGCTTTTTGTTTTGTTTTTGTTTTTACAAAAGCAGAATAAGAACAACAACAGTAACATGGAGATTATTTTAAGAACACACATTATGGAAACAGTTCATTTTAGATTTGTCTGAAAGTATTCCATGATGGTGGAAAGCTGAATTTGATTTCACTCATTTCTATATTTCGTGTTTGACTATATTTCTATTAATTTTGTCATCTGTCCCTTTAGTATGTGTGTTCATAGTTCCTGTCAGAGGTTTTCTGTATTATCATAGTAACCACACATGGGTTTACAGATGATGTATTTCTTCCTTAGAACTATTAAGAAATCGAAGTTCCTGCTTAAGTCCTTCACTTAAGGGCCAGGCAGATTTAATTATTTGCTTGAGTTAATGCAGGAAGTTGTGGCATAGCAGGAAATTGAACTCTGATCACCTCAGTTCTAGTTTTTTGTCCAACTGCAGAATGTTTATTCCCTGTAACACTCTCATGTTAAGGTTCTTTGTGCTTCTTTCACTAGCTGATCAGCCTGACACCTGCCAAGGAGGCAGCAAATTACTAGTACAGATTAGATTGCAACTTTTAACATTAAGAATTGAATCACTTAAATTTTTAACAAGAAATGTCAAAGTTTTCCTGAGAGTGGTGATACTGTTCTGAATTACTGTGCATATATAATATCTCACATAAAGTTTTAACATAAATAATTGAAAGTTCTCATTTTTCTTTTTCATGATGGGCTATTATGTAGCTAGGAATCTTTGAGAGGCATCTGACAATATTAAATTCCCACTGCTGTTGCATCTGAAAGTTGAATAGAGTGGTGATGTACACCTCGAACAGTCCAAGTAGCAGGCAGCATCTGGAATGTATGCTTGTAGGGCTAAGATCTGGTTGTAAGATGTGTCTTCTGTCAGGCAGACACCAGTGCAGTGGAATGAAATACTGAGCCGCTATAACTTGATAAGCTGATACTTTTGAAGATGGCACATTTGTGTCTCTATTCTGTCTTTATACAAAGTCTTTGGACTTAAATTTAGAAACATTTTGGGGTTTTTTTGAAAAATAAAAACTGAAGTAAGTTCGAGTGAATTTCACAGTTCACTGCCAAAGCAAGTTGTGGTAGAAGTTTGAATGATACTGCCTGAATTTAAACAAAATCAAATCAGAAAGAGAAAACCATAGGCAAAACAAGCAAAGAAAAAACCCAAAATCCCCACAAACCTGCCACATTTTGCTGCTATAATATATTCTTTTACAATGAGAAAACTTTTCAGAAATGCCAAAACCCAGGATAACTCTGCCTTAACAATGAACATTATCACTTCTATATGGCAAAACTGTCATGTTCGCAAGTCAGTCTTTTGTCTTGAAAGTTAGCCTCCAATTCACTCCAAATATGCCATCTTTATATCATTTACTGTTCTGGTCACAATTAGTGGCTTACTATGTATGCAGAGTAATAGAATGGCATAACAAGATGTTTTGGTGTCACACTGGACTGAAACATATGTTATTGATTGTAAAATTTATGATGCTAACTTAAGGACTTACTGAGCCTTTCACATTAATAATTGATACACAAAAAAATGCCATCAGTAAATAGACAATGTAGTAGAAGAAATTTTTCAAATTGACATTGCAAGAATTGATTCACAAGACTTCTGTCTATTCATCTTAAGTGAAAAGAAATGTAATATACAGAGCTGTTTCCTTAGTTTTTAGTTGAGCCGTGAAATCCCGTTTCTAAATGGGTAATGGTGCAGGTTCCGAAAGCATGCATGCTATGAAAAAAGGGATAGGACAAGTTTATGAAGTAAAATCCAGTATATCTATTCTGCATAAAGGGCAGCAGTATGGCTTAAACTGTGATGCAGGCTGTGCTGGTGGCTGGTGAGGTTTCACCAGGAGGTATCACTGCACTGCGTACTACGTTTCATTTATGTTTCTGGCCATTTGTGGTTAACCTTGTCCAAAACTGAGCAGTGAGTAAGATGGATCTTTGGTTTAATTCAGTAGAGGTATCTCTATGGTTTAGTATAGTTACATTTGAACATACGGAAAAAATGTCAGGTATTGAAGATGTCTGAAAGGGTGTGGCTGATCAAAACCTTATCCTCTTGATGTGTTCAATTTTAATATGTTACATTTAGCGTACAAAACTAACGTGGTTTTGTTGCTTCTCTTTGTTTGTTTGGTTTTGTGTTTTCTTTTTTTCTTTCTTTTCATTTAGATGCAGAGCCTGAAAGGTGGTACAGAAGCCATAGCCCATTTGGACCAGTTAGAAGCTGACTATTATGATCTACAGCTTCAACTATATGAAGTGCAGTTTGAGATCTTGAAATGTGAAGAGCTGCTGTTGACAGCACAGCTTGAAAGCATCAGAAGACTGATGTCAGGTGCTGCTTTGTGCATTTTAATTAAGATGTAATCTGCAAAAATACAGTTCTGTTCGTAAAAGTCTAGTAAAGCCTGTGGGAATTAAATGGGAACAGACCATATGAAAAGCATTAACAGGTCTTTTAACATAGGTACTGTTAAAATTTATACCCATTCATAAGGCAAACATACAGAAGTTTTAGTCTGGTTCTCATTGCTTGTGTTGGAAATAAGCATGTAAGATACTATGTAAGTTTTGGAAAACTAAATTCAGAGAGGAGGAAATTTCTTAATTACTGGACTTGTCTGCACAAATTTGCATTGGTATTATTAATTTCTTTGAAGTGATTAATTTTAAAAGGTATTCCTGCAAATCAGAGTCCTTCAGCTAAACTTTGAAGCTTGTTGTATTGCCATCTCACTACTACACCTTGTGTACTTAGACAATATAGAAATAGTACAGGTAAATTGTGTAGTCTTTTTGAATGCAGTTCTGTCCTGTGGACCTTTCCGTAGTTAATGTTTTTATTCACACAAGCTGTTTTACTGTTTAGTGCATAGAGCTTGCATAGCAAATTTTGTTACGGATAGAAAAGTCCATTGAGAGATTTGAAGCTGGATTGCTTTGTTAATTACCTCTGGAAAAAGAGGAAACATAGGTATCATGGATTCTTCTCACTGTTACCTGAATCTCCTGGTTTTAGGCTTGTGATGGCAACAACTGTAACTGCTTGTATCAAAGATAATGACTGAAAACTTTCTAAATTACTCACAGAAATGTGGCAGTTTTGGCCAGATGCTTCTGGTGAGAGCTAGTTAGTGCTTCGGACATAGTTTTTGTACTTGGGAAATCAAACATTTAATTTTGGTACTGAAGACACAGTATAGTTTGCTTACCTATGTACCCAGGAGGCTACGAAGGAATGTGTATCAAAATCCTTTCTCTTTGGTATAGTGGTTGTAAGACCTAAGGACCCTCAGAGATTAAGCCTGCTGTAAAACATCATAGGTTATGACTTGTCACTAATGTGTTCTCCAGAAATTTCAAAAACAAAATCCCCATCCCCAAACAAAATACCCAGCCCCACAACCTGACCTAAAATAAAACAAGCCCCTTACTAAGCTAAGCAGCCAACCTTCTCCTTCCCCCATGGCAGCAAAATAGTTCCGTTCTGGCTTTGTCTGCTGTTTTGAATTCGTAAGGTAGTCTTTAGGAATAAATTCAGAATTGTGGTGTTTTGTTGTGTTGTGTTGTTTTCCCTTATTAAAGACAGGTATGTTAGAAGGAATTCCTGGTTTTTAACGACTCTTGATTAATACACCACAGAGCAAACAATGAAAAACACAGTTCTTAAAATGTGTGCAAATCTTGTTCAGAGGATGAAATTACCTCTTTGGGGAGGGGATAGAACTTTTACTTTGGTAGAGGGGATAGAACAATTAATATGAAGAGTGTGACACTGAAGTGGCTAAACCTCTTCAAGTCTGCACCAGATCTAATTGAAAGCATTATCATGGTTTAAGCCCAGTTGGTAACTCAGAACCATGAAGCACTTTGCTGCCCCTTCCCTTTTCCTGCCTCCGGGTGGGGAGGAGAATCGAAAGAATGTAAGCCCCACAGGTTGAGATAAGAACCAATGACTAGAGCATAATAACTGTTACTGCTCATATACTACTCCTATATAGCTATTGCTGCTACTGATAATGATAAGGGAAGTAACATGGGGAGGGAATATAAAACTTAAAGGGCAAAGGGAAAAAAACCCGAGCAATAAAGAGCAATGATGTGCAGTACAGTTGCACACCAGCCACTGACCGATACCCAGGCCAGCCCGAGCAGCGATCTGCCCTTCCAGGTGACTCCCCTCAGTTTACATCCTGGGCATGATGTACTGTGGTATGGAATACCTCTTTGGCTAGTTTGGGTCAGGTGTCCTGTCTCTGCTCCCTCCCAGCTTCCCGTACCCCTCCACACTTGCACAGCATGAAACTGAAAGTCCTTGATTGGAGAAAGCATTACTTAGCAACAACTGAAACATCATTGTGTTATCAGCATTGTTCTCAGACTAAAGCTGAAACACAGCACTGCACCAGCTACTAAGGAGAAAAATAACTGTTACATCTGAACCCAGGGCAAGCATCTAAAACGTATAGTGGTCTCTTAAGAGGTGTTTTTTTCTGTGCTGTCAAAGAGAAAAGAATAGTCTGTTGCATCTTCTGTTGCCCTTCCTTTTCGAAGTGTACTTACAGTCAGTAAAGTAATAGCATTTTAAATGTACGCATGTGTCTTGGTGATTTGTAGATGCTGTTGCTGGCCTTTACTGTTGAACTGATTGTCTCTGTAGAGATATTTCAGAGAGTTCTGGATTCTGTTTTGATTTGAGGGACATCAGCAGTACTGCTAATGAAGTCCTATAATTTTTTGAGAGCATGATTTGATCTGACTGCCAGTTGGTGGTAAGCTGGAAGAAAAACATTTTATTTTGCAAATTCAGCATGTGGGATCTGAAGAAGTATCAAATAATAATAGATTGACATATTATAAATAATAGTAGTGCTATTTTACGGTCATTAAGCAAACACTTGAATTGATATTCAGGAGACATGAATTTATTAGGTTAAAATTTTGAAGGGTCTTACCCTATCCATACGAACTATTTGTACATCATTGTAAGACGGTTTTGTGCTAGAAGCACTTGTAAACTCCTGTCTTTGGATACAACACATTTTGTGCAAGTGTTCTTGAACAAAATTTGCATGTAATTGCAATTGAGGCTGAGATCTAAAGGTGGGTTGTAGTGACTTTGGCAGTTTTATGTATGGATGAAACTGCTTTGTTTTAATTTAGTGTGTTTTTTTTTTTTTTTTTTAAACTGAGCACTGAAGTAAAGGATCTAGTAGATCAGATCTTCTTAGTTTTTATTTTGAGGTTGATATAGTGCTGTGTTTTCTTTTCTGGTCCTGCCATGTCTCCTGCTGAGTTGAAATTAACATGGCAGTCACAATTTTAGTTACAGCAGAGACTGTACACACAAATGCCATGAATTGAAAATAGCTTTTAAAATGGAAAGTGTGGTGAGGACAGGTGTTCCAAATAATCTAGTAGCAGAAATAGGAGGAAACTACAGTCTTATTGAAAGTAGTTGTGAAGTTAAAATGAGGTTTGGTGGTGCTGCAGAGTATGTACTCAGTAGTCATGCCAACTGTATCTGTTTGTGTTAGCCATAATGCATATCCTGCTTGGTATATTACAGAAATATCCAACTTGGTGTAGTGAATAAGGAATGAGAGGCCTTTGCTGCTTCTCTATTCCAACATTCTGCAAGGATTTATAATTGTCACTATTTCCTTCTTGGCAAGAGATGAGAAGGCAGCATTCAGAGATGAGCTCAGTGTTACACTACGTGCTTCACTCAGGAGGCTAAAAATTACAGGTGTTGATAAAACTATTAGTAATAACCTCCTTTTCAGGCTTGCAATGCTCTAAAGGATTCCCTTGATGTTACCTTCCTTCTGCTGCCTCTGAGCAGATGGAGTAAATGGGAGGTCTGAGTTCTAAGAGTGTTTTGGTCTTTTGTTGTCTGATTCCCCTTTCACAAAATTAGTACTTGACAGAGGTGGGATAAACTCATGTTAAAGACTTCAGAAAGAGCTTGTGTATCCTGAACTTCATAGTGAAAGCCAGAGGATATTACTGCACATCTTGGGTCCATTGGTAAGATGCCAAAAGACATATGTGGACATTGTAATCAAGTTAGACTACATATACAAGTGTTCATTTACAGTTGTATTTAGGCTTTTTTGATGCTCTGAGCTTACCTGTATAGCAAGCTGTGCTTCATTGGTATTGATTCCTGTTATTCATAAACAGTGCTTTGCTGTTTAGTGCTTTTCCTCTGACCTTCTTGATTTTTGATAGTCCTCTGAAAGGACTATTAGCATTCTTCTATATTAAGTCTTGCAACTCAGTAGGAGGATTGTTGTTGAACAAAACAAAATGTTAATCAAATACAGACTATTGATCTGACTTTTTCATTGCTGACATTTTAAAACAGAGAAGAGAGATGAAGTGGTATATTATGATACTTTCGAAAGTATGGAAGCCATGCTTGAAAAAGAGGATACGGCAACATCTATATACTTGCAAAAAGAAGAGCTGCAAAAGTTACAACAAAAAATCCGCCAGCTGGAAGCAAGGCGTGGACGTATTTCAGCCAAGAAAGCCTACCTCAGAAACAAGAAGGTATTATTAGATTGCAAATTTCTAGCATAATTAGCAAATTTAATGAAACTTCAAAAGATTTCATTTCAGATACAACTTCCAAGTCTACTATAATTTTCATGGATTATATTTACCACTTAGTAGACATTGTTTAAAACAGTGTCAGACACAGTAGCATGTATTATTAAACTGATATTTAAGGTGCAGTTTACCTTTTCATTTTAAAAGAATCTTTAATTACTTTGGAGGCAACAAATAAACTTCTTTCTACTAACTAATGAGAATACTTTAATGTGGAAAGTATATGCTAGAATGCATATTTCTACAGAGAGTAGTTTTATTTGTATTTGAATCAGAGAATTTTCAAGGGTATTTTCTGACTAATGAGCTCTATTTTCATTTTCTTGCCTCATCCTTTTAAACTTGCATCATGTATCATTGATACTCTGTGTTCGGCAGTTATATATGAAATATGGTATATATTCTTAATTTTTAAAACAAAGTGTGCTGCTTGAGACCACTCAACTTTTTCATATGTTACATGACTGGGATGTTGTGCAGAAATTCGTTTTAATATAGCTAATGTTTTGAAATTGCATATCATTTGTGTGTAAATATGTTCATTCCTTTTTTCCAGAATTACTCATTTATTATTTCCTAGTAGTTTGTGGTTACATCAATATCATAGAATCATAGGTTAGAGTTGGAAAGGACCTTAAGATCACCTAGTTCCGACCTCCCTCCTGTGGACGGGGACACCTCACACTGGACCGTGTTGCCCAAAGCTCTGTCCAGCCTGGCCTTGAACACTGCCAGGGATGCAGCATTTACGACTTTTCTGGGCAATCCTTTCCAGTGCCTCACCACCCTCACAATGAAGAACTTCTTCCTTATATCTGAGCTAAATCTCCTCTGTTTAAGTTTAAACCCATTACCCCTTGTCCTATCACTATAGTCCCTGGTGAATAGTCTCTCTTCATCATCTTGGTAGGCCCCCTTCAGATACTGGAAGGCTGCTATGAGGTCTCCACGCAGCCTTTTCTTCTCCAGGCCAAACAGTCCAAATTTTCTGAGCCTGTCTTCATATGGGAGGTGCTCCAGCCCCCTTATCATCCTTTGGCCTCCTCTGAACTTGCATTGTTAACGGGTGAGATAGCTTAATGAGTAGAATAGATTAAAGTTTTGAGGGAGCATTGTAATACTTGTTACGAAATGGTTATACTGTGGGTTATACTAAAATCTATATGCTTATGAAATAGGTATACTGTAGGTTATGCTATATATGGTTTTTCAGAAGTCTCAGTTGAGACTTTATTGTAGATTGGGATCAGAAGTTGGTGTAGTTCTGTGTTCTCAGTTGTGTGTCCTGATGTAGGAGATGACCTCTTTACATAAATATTTCTGGTAGGTTGAGTAAGGCGTTCAGGTTTTTCCTCCCCTTCCTAATTAGTATAATCTATTTCTGTACTTCAGTCTGAAGCATAACAGCAAACAAAACAGGAGTAGATGCATTTTGTATTTTGGATTCTTTTGTATTTCTTCAGTCACTGTCCTGTCTCTAATGAACACATAACAGAGAAGACTGCAAATAAATTGTCATAAAATAAATGTCTCCTGTTAGCCAGTTATGGGAAGTAGCTTGCTCAGAGTCACTGAGTTTCTTTTATGTGAGTTTGTAAAAAGAGAAAGTACCAAGAAACTGGGCTTTTTAGTACTTTAAGGAATAGATCCTGTCATGCTATGCTGGTTAACATAGGCTGCATTATAATAGTTATGCTCTTTTTTCCAAATATGAAAAGACGCTGCTGACATTTTTCAGAGTAGACAGCCCTGTTTTCAGAGCAGCAGCTTGGTTGCTGTTCCTTAATTTTGGGAGGTGACAAGAAGCAATCTGAAGCAGGAATAGAGATTTTTTAGCATGCCTTCTATCTGTATAGTGAACTAGTCACCCTTGATTGGCTTACTTATTTCAAGGTTATGCTATGGTAAACTATCTTGTTCAAACTGAAGGAATTAATTGGGTGCTGTAACATTAGTTGCCGCTTGTGCACTGAGACATGATGCAAAGGTGTTTGTGGCACTATTGCTCATCTGGGTCTGTGTGTGGGTGTAATATAGACATGTCTGCTCAACATTGTGCAGCAAGAACATGGCTATACTGTTCTCAGGACCTGAGATAGTGTCTTCAAATGGAACTTCACTGCTGGAAATCACAGCATGGGCATCACAGCACTCTCACAACTAGTTCCAGCTCTGCTGATTCCATAGCTCACCTTAGCATTATCTGCAGTTGAGTGCTGCAGTGAGATACTTAGATTTCAACTTCTAAAGAAATCACAGATTAGAATAATGTATGTTTAAACTTGCAGAATGAAATCAGAGATTTTTATTTGAGCGAGAAGAACAGGCAGAATCTGGTATTAGACCATTTTATGGTACTTGTTGGGCAAAAAGAGCACAGTGACTTTGATGGACGTTTGCTAGAAGTGTTTGCTGTAGCTGCACTTACTATTGCCAAGAAATTCAGAGCTCTGCTAAGTTTACTAGTATTATTTGAAAATCAACTCTTGTGTCTTTGATTCAGACATAGACAAGTTTTTTTCTTGAGTGACCATCCTAGTGATGTTGCAAAACATTGTTAATGAGCACTATTTATAGTGCCTGGTGCTGGGAGTTATACTTTACAAAACTGGGAGGAAAAAAGGGTTCTTGCTCTGAAGTGCTTGCAGTATAAGATAAGAACAAAGGTACAGATAGGATGCAAAAGCAGACACTACATACTGAAAATGAGTGGGGTGGTGACTGAATGCTAAGTGAAAAAAAGGATGTTGTGAGGGTGCATTTGGAAAGTACATACCATGGTAAAATTCTTGAAGTCTGTCTGTCTCAGTTAAGAAACTTTTATTGTTGAACTGTGATGAGTCTACTTAATACTTTCCATACTTTTAATACTGCTCATGCTTGTTTCAGCAAAGTATCTTTAAAAAAGATACTTTAAACTTTTAAAAAAGTATCTTTAAACCTGTAAGCAAGTGTTCTGTTTTGGTCTGGATTCATGAGGCTTTGGTGGGTGTTTTATGGTTTTTTTTTTAACCTTCCCCCACCCCCCTGTTTGTATTTGTTGTTGTTGTTTTGTTGGTTGGTTTGGTTTTGGTGGTTTTTTTTTTTACCTTGTCAGTTTTGTATTTAAAAAGAAAGGAAGCTGTGCACTAAGTAGTGTATATCACAGTCGTATGGTACACTTAGAAATTACAGTCCTTGCTTGTTACTAAGAATTTGGCAAATGAAGATTGCCTTAGGAGAATGCCTCCTTTCTGGCACAGATATCATCATTAAGAAAACAATAGGAAATGATTCTCTGTCATCAGTTTGTATTTTTTGGTTGTTTTATCATCTGGATATTTGAAAACATTTTCAATTAAGATAATATAGTGAAAGGGAATCAATTACTCTGTGTAGAATAATTCTAAGTGTAATACAAATATAAACATCTGTGACATCTATTAATCTTGTTTTTCAGAAATTCCTTCCCTGGTTTTGTTGTTGATGCTCTAATTTTTTAATGATGATGTCAAACAGTTGTGTCAAACCTTTATTTAAAAATATTTGCTAAATGTTTGTTAGTAAGCTCGTTCAGTTGTGATTCTAAATAATTGAGACAGGATTTTTTAAATACATAGAGAGGTTGATGTTCTTTCACTGTACTACCATGAGTATAAGCTCTTGATGCTTACAATTTTTCATACAAAACTATTCACATTTTTTAAGCAGTCATTTCTAGATGTTCTTTTATGTGGATGACAGTGTTATTTATTACAAAATGGGGTTGAAATAGTGATCTCACTACTTATTTCTTGAAAGCTAGTTACAGGTTTTTTCTTGCAGGACATTGCTATTGTTATCCTAGTCTACCCCCTGCTGGCTGTACAGTAGTATTAATTAGGTTATCATATGGAACAAGCAGCTGGGTTTTTTTAGGGAGTTATATTTGTAGTAAAGAGTTAAGATAAAAAAGATAGTATAAATGGTGTCTAGAAAAATATCTTAGAAAAAACAGAGTTATGAAGAAATTGAAATATTTCACATCCAGGAAAGGTATTCCTTGTTGCAAGCAGATGGGGAGAAACCACTGGTTAGTGAAGTTGGGATATGTTCATAACATGTGCTTTGACCTAGGAAGCTTCTTAATGTGCAGGTGTGTCCATTTAATACGACCACTTCACTATTTTGCAAACGTGCAGTTGAAAGCGTAGCCCATGTCAAAATAGTTAGATACAGTGACAGCTGGGATAGGGTTACTTGTATGCTTTCATATTACTGTTACTACTGCTACTTCAACAGCAGCTTAATGGCATAACTACACACAAGCCCTATGGTATAGTGAAATTCTGCACATACTGAGCTTACTAAATGCTTAACTTGCATAATTTTCAATATGAAAGCAGAGCTCACTGGAACTAGTTAAATACTAACATAGATTTCTTCTATGTATATTACATGTTTCTAGTAGTAAAAAAGTAGCCTATCCAGTGATGAGGGTTGAAATGGTTCCTCAGCTCTCCCTTTTTTGTTTTCAATAGATGTAAATTTTGATACTATGAAATCAGTTAGAAGATTAAAAGAGAAATGAGCATTATTCTTCTTGATGCTGCCTCACACATATAGTTGGGCAGCATCTTTCTTGAAGTGTGGCTCTCACTGAACGTAATGCTCCTGCTTACCCAGTGCTAAGAACGAAGGGGAAGCACTTCACCTGTTCAGCAAGCTGTATTCCTGCGCGTTTAGTCAGTTACAGTGCTTTCTTTTTTTGCCAGAGTTAGTTGGTTTATGTTCAACTTGTCATCTGCCATAATTATCCAGATAACTTTCTTTAATGCTGCAACCTGGGTGGGATTTTTCTTCATCCTTGTTTGCAGTCACTTAATCTTGTCTACAATTAGAACATTATATTTGTCCCTGTGAAATTACCACATTGGGGTTTTTTTCTGATGATTCAGATTCAGCCCCTCCTAGTCTTTTTTATTATTTCAAGAGATTTATTTACATTAAAGCAGGTTGTTTATTAGTACAGTCAGCATCAAATATATTTTGGTTTGGTTTATCCTCTCTACATGCTTAAAATAGCTTTCATTATTGCTCTTCATCAGAAGGATCTAAATACTGATTCTAAAGAGAAAATGTTTTATAAAAGTCTGCCTCCCAAGTACTTATGAGTCAGAAACCCCCAAACCAAACCTAACATATATTTTCCCATTATTTTATACCTTTTTTTATATCTCATGACATACATTCCTCATTATTTTAACAGCATATAAATAAGGAATAAATTATAAAGGTGAATTAGTGGTAGTATTATGAAAAGTCTTTCAGATTCTCTTATAATATTGTGGAGCTATTGCTGTGTCTTTGAAATGCATTAACTTTTCTTGATGTATTAACACTTTTCATCATGAAAATACCCAAATTCCACAAATAAATATAAAACACAGCAGTGTTTATCTATATGTATGCATCTCTGATCAAATTGGGACAGTATTTTCACAGCAACTGACTTCCTTTTTTGCTTCCTGTATATGGTAGCAACATGAATGGGCTTACTGTACAGGAACTGTCATGGTTTAAGCCCAGACAGTAACTCAGAACTACACAGCTATTTGCTCACACCTTTACTGTCCCTCTGGCTCCTGGCAGGATGGGGAGGAGAGCTGAAAGAATGTAAACCACACTGGTTGAGATAAGAACAGTCCATTAACTAAAGTATAATATGAAACTATTACTACTACTACTAATGATAATAATGATAAGAGAAGTAATAAGGGGAGAGATACAAAATTAAAAGGGAAAGGGGAAAAAACCCCAATAAACGCAAGTGATGCACAGTACAGTTTCTCACCCCCCACTGACCAATGCCCAGCCTGACCCGTGCAGCGATCTGGGCCTTCGGGGTAACTCCAGTTGTGACATGCTGTGGTATGGAGTACCTTTTCAGCTAGTTTCGGTCAGGTGTCCAGTCTCTGCTCCCTCCTGGCTTCCCGTGCCCCTCCACACTGGCAGAGCATGAGACTGAAAAGTCCTTGATTGGAGAAAGCATTACTTAGCAGCAACTGAAACATCGTGTAATCAGCACTGTTCTCAGACTAAAGTCTAATACACAGCACTGCACCAAGGACAAAAGGACAAAAATAAGTGTTACAGCTGAACCCATGACAGAAACATTCAAGACAGCACAATATTTCTGCCCTGTATAGGAACACTGGCTACCATCTGTGTGATCTCAGTATGTCCATAGTCTGCTTGTAAGAGAATGTAGCTTTAAAGTGCATTTCCAAGTGTCTGAAGTGTGATTATTTTCTTTTCCCCTCAACTCTCCCCTCCTTGCTTTTTGGTTTTTTTGGGGGGTTTTGCCACTACTGTAGTATCTTATTTCATGGATGATAATTCTGTCAGCTGCCCCAAGCCGTGCTTTCAGTGGTAATGCTATTACCTGGTTTCACCCAGTAAATGAAGCTGAGTGATGCCTGGGAAGTCCATCATTGCGTTATTACAGCTGCAGTTGCAGTCCAGACTGCTTTGTTAACACTGTCCCCTCTTACACACCTGTGAGATCTGTTTCTAACTATACAGTCTGTCTTTGTTTGCTTCTGTGCGTGTTTGTACTAGGTATAATCTCATTGCCCATACTATCTGATTTACTGGGCCTCAGTATTCTTCTTTGAGCTTTCAACTTTCTGGAGACTTGTCACTACTCCAGATTCCTGTTTACATTCCTCTTCTTTGTAACTGACACATAATTCAGTTCTTTTTATTATCTACCTGAAGTTTGAGTGTCATCCTGTTTCTTGTCATCTGTTGTAACATGGCCTGTATTGTTTTGTTGTGATCTTTTTAACCTGTTCATACTTGCAGGCAATGAAATAAATAGCTTTTTTTTTAACTGGATATTACAGATGTGAACTTGGTGAACCTGGTTTTGCAGGCATAAAATTTTAACAACTTTATTAATGTTTGTGCTTGCAGATTCTACATGCAAGAGATGAACTGACATTTGTAAATGAGAATCTGTCCGTTGCATAAACAAATGTGTAGTGTGTTTGAGAGTTAGTTATTATCCACTTATACAAACACATGGAGTTACACAGGGTTTTAGGAAGTATTTGACGAATCAGTATTTGTTGCTACTTTTGTACTGGTATTGTAGAATAGAGTTTTCGAGCAGCTGTTATTTTTCTATGTTTTTTGATAGTTAAAAGTAATGGGTTTGAGTTTGGCTTGCTTTTGGTTTAATATTTTTGTTTTATTGAAAGTTAAATTGGCTTGCTTAAATTAGCTCATTTGAGATAGCACTAAGAATTAGAAAAATAAAAATTACAAAGCCTCTTTGGTAAGTATATTGTATGAATTAAATCAGTCATAGAAATTCATATTCTATAGATAACCTTTTATGTCTCTACAGGAAATCTGTATCGCAAAGCATAATGAAAAGGTCCAGCAGCGTCACCAGAGTGAGGAAGAGTACAAAATGCACCATACTGTTCAGCTAGTAAGTTTGAGTTTCCTGCTGTTGAGATTAGCATTTAGTTAGTAGCTTGTTCCTCATTATACATTAATTAGGAGTATTCACAGTAATAGCTGTTTTAAAAAGATAGTGTGTGTCCCTGACCTTTGCACCATGGATTTCTGTATCATACTAGGCTGGTAAGCAGGAGTGTAATAGCACTGTTTAGGGTGACATTGAACCCAAGCAATAAGAAAGTATTTTAATGGTAGGTTCACAATATAAGTGATTACTGCTAGGGTTAGGTTGCATTCTTATTTATAAACAGAACCAAGCACAAGCAAACAAGCAAATCCCCAAAAGAAACAAACAAATCAATCCCATTGACTTTGAGGTTGCTTCAGGAAAAGTTTGATAGGATTGCATATGGAACATTGAAATGTGTGGTAGAACTATCCTTTCTTCTTGGTACAGTCTTTTCTTTATGCTTCTGTTTTGACTTCTCAGCCCCATTGCTGTTACTTTCTTTTCACCATATGCTTCTATTCCTCTTCCAACTTTTCGTGTTTCCTATCCTTACTCTTTTTAGAAACATTCTTCTCTTCCTGTCTCTAATGTGTCTATATTTACTTCCTTCCAAATCACAGGGTTGGCTTTTTATGAAGGACACTAGGCCACTAGCTGACTTCTGAAAATGGCAGGCCAGCAGACACTGCTTTTGTGTTGACTTAATGACAATAATAGGCAAAAGTGATCAGATTTTTTAATTATGATGATCAAGATTAGCTTTTAAAAATAATATTAAATGCTGTGAGTAATTTAAGAATTAAAGCTGCTGTTTCTGCTCAAGGTTTATTCTGTATAGTCACCTGCTCTATCACTTTTCCTGGTAACTTCTGATTACATAGATTGACTTTGGCCATTTGACAACTAGCAGTCACTTTCAATAAATGTGACTGAGGAGTAGTATTATGTTTCAAAGAGGTAGAAGCTTTGCTGAAGTTGTGTCAATATGCATGACTACTTAAAGGAGGTAGATCCAAATGTGTGTTTTCACTGAGGTAATATCTCTAAATAAGAAATAATTGTGTTAGGAAGGAAAAATTGCAAGGAAGAGCTTCAACAGTTTATTGAAGTAAGATTATAGGAATACGAATTTTTCATTTACTGTTGTAAATTCTAATGAAAATATTTACCTCATTTCCTCAGTATTGTGTTCAAAACTTTGTGGCAGTGAGTTCTGTGATTTCTTGCACTGTGAAAATCCTAATATGATATCTTAACATAAAAGGGCAACCTTGTACTTTGGGCTGTCATTTTGTTCTGGAAATGAGAGAAAATGGATATTGGTTTGTTGATCTGGCTAATTTATACCGTTTTTAATCTAAGTGGTCTTTTTTCAGTATAATATTCTGTCACATCTGTAGTTATTTCTCATCTTTCAAGGTAACAAATCTTTATGTGTTCCAGTTCCAGACAGAAATTTTTCTTTGCAGAGCTTTTCATTTTTTTTTGAACTTATGAAATATGAAATGTATAATATTTTGGAAGGGGAAGACAAAGGCCAAGTTTTGAAGTTCAGAAAATATGTTTATTTGAGAAGTAGATTGTTAGGTAGTTATTAATAATTAATAGAAGAGTTATTTCATTTTTTGGTGATACTGAATGTAGCATTGGATGTGATATTCACATGCTTTCCATTTATTTCCTCAGAAACGAGATCAGTTACAAGATGAAGAGGAAAGAAAGAGCTCCTGGGTTAGTCAGGAGCGACAGAAAACACTGGACAGGCTTCGCACATTTAAACAGGTAATAGAAGAAGAGTTGTGCTTTTCCACCAATTCCTTTTGCAGAAGAAATTTTTCCTTATTCCACTCATTGCAGGACTGAACTGTGTAATTAACTATTCTTTTTCATTGTGCAGTTAACTGTTTGATGCATATTTACAAGAAAATATGACATTGGTGGTAACGAGTATCTACGTCTTGCAACAAGATGCTTAGGAAACTTTCCTAAAAAAAGTATAATCTAAATGTATGTCCCACTGCCACTGATTGCTAGAACACCTGCCAGTGCTTGCTCCTTCCTACAAAATGGAAGTGTCAGAAAATGAGTAGAAGATAGAATGAAGGGGAATGAATAAGAAAAGAGATTAAAGTGCAATAAAATAGAGATTGTATTAATTGGTGAAGACTTTTCTTTTGCTGAATATATTAGAAAATGCAGGTGTGAGGAATTTCTTTACTTAGCAGTACTTTGCTCAGCAGTACGTTTTTTGTTTATTGTTTGCAAGGCTTTTGAATTGCATAGCTTCTGTAAATTAAAGCAGCTGTTAATGGGTTGACTTAATGTATAAGCATATTTATATTGTTATTATCTCTGTTGCTATAGGCTTACCACAGTTGTTTGTGAAAAGTATTAGAACTGTCTTTCAGAAGCATCTTAAAATTTTGCATAGAAGTGGCTGTGGATGAAATTAATATGAAAGGACAGATATTGAGGCAGCAGTTCTTAAAATACTTTGTGAAGTCTCCAAATGTTTGATGGTTTCATGAGATAAATTTTAAGGCAGTATGCTTCACATCTAAGGCCAGTTTATTGGGTCAGAGAGGACTTTGTTGCAGAGGGAGCCATTGACCAGTTTTAGGAAAGGAAAGCAAGAGGGACTTTACTTTTAGTTTTCAGAAAAAAACGTTTTGAATGTACATTCTGGTTCTTCATGAAATCCTAATTCTAACCCATGTATATCCCAGACCAGTCTTGTAAATTGTAGCTTAACCAAGAATAAAAATTTAAAAAAATTGATCATTTTTGCATAAAGTTGAGGATGTATTTGCTTTGTTTTTACATCAAGAGCAAAATGCGTGAAAGTAGCAGATGAATTCTACTTGTCAGAAAGGCAGACCCCAACAACAGGTGCTTAGAATCTAGAGTAGTACTTGCATATTAGTTGCATACTTCTCTAACTGTCAATAACTTATCCACTTTAGCGGTACCCTGGGCAAGTAATACTTAAATCAACCAGACTACGGCTAGCTCATGCAAGAAGAAAATGTGCAGCCAGCTCAGCGTCCTGTGTTGATCAGCCTCAATCTTTGCCAGCAGCTGTACAAATCCAAGAGAAAAGTGAAGAGGTGGAATCAGAAAATGCAGTTCGGCCTTTGCAAGTGCAAGAATTCACAAGCTTAGAACAACTTCGAAATACCCCATTACTTCCTGAAGGTCTTAACTCTGAACTGCCTCCTGTTAGTATTTCTCCACTCACCAGTAACGAGGTTGAACCAGAGATTGTTACTGTAGTACCACTTCCACCCCCTTTGCCTCCACCACCACCTCCGCCTCCACCTTTGCCCTCCAAGGAAGATGCTACGGCAAAACCTGTGGAGAAAAGTGACAGCTTTGTTAAACGTCAGAGTGAGGAGAAGGGAGTCCAGCACTCTCCTGGTGTCCCACCAGCATATCTGTTTGACAGCAGTCAGCTAGTCAGTGCCAAGAAGAAGCTTAAGAAGACTGGTGATCTAGAAGGTTTACAGAGGAGAAGAGGTAATGTTACATTTCTGTATATTTAATTGTAATGCACATCAGTTCTGTTTTTTAATTGCTTTGTAGAAAGGTGGATACTGTGATTTATTGATAGTTATTAATGGGAAAGTCATTAGATCCTTTTTAGTTGACAGATGTTGGCAACTGAAACAAATGACAGGACTTTTAGGATGGAGTGTGGTATACTTGTTTAGTTAGACAGAACACACTTGTGAAACTGACTTTGCAGTATACTGTGTTAGACTAACTAGAAAATGGAGCTAAACATTGTCTAAAAGAATCTTTTCATATCTAGCTTGCAGCCAGCTCTACGACTACTATATGCTTCACCTAAGGGGCAGTGTGTTTTAATATGAGAATTTCACTTAATTTATGTCCTAATAAATGAATAGTTGTCTTGGGACATAGGAAACGCTGAGAATGCTTTCTTCAAAGTTTCTTCAAAATTTCCCATAAAATTCCACAAACTCACAAGTACCCTTGATTGCTGAGTGACAATAGATTCTTTTAACTATAATTGGGAATTTAAGTTTGTAATCATTCAGCAAAGCATAATAATAGTTAAAAGATCAGAAACTTCTTTGGAAACGGAGAAGAATGAGAAGAATGAACAGAGCACCGGGCTGAGCTGGGAAATCTGTTAACAGCTTGTTTATTCTGTGCTACTTGTTTTTAACTGTTTATCATTTACCCCATATATAAAATGGGGAGAATGGCAACCACATTTGAACAAAATAATCCTGGTGTTGTGGTGAAATGTGCTATATCGGAGCAAAGTTTTTAATTGAAAATCAGAGATGGGATTTTCAGAAATGCTCAGCCAAACTATTGTACTGGAAGTCAGTGAGAAAGTACCTTGAGTGAGCCTTGATTCACACCGCAATAATATGGCTGTAATAACATTTTACTAAAAATTCTACCTGGCTCTGTCAATTTCACCTACAGAAAACATCCCTTCACTGACATTTTCCCTCATCCAGATAAAATCAAAATTAGAACTGTCTTCATTCAGACAGAAACGAGATTGTTTCCCTGAGAACTGTCCTTAAATGGCTGAAAACCCTTGAAGCAACTGCATAGTCATAGAATTCTTAAGCGCTCATGAATTTTGCAGGTAACAGGTAGTGTCTTGAGTTCATTATCAATTTTGATGCAGCTGTGCTCCATTTTTCTTTTTCAATAATCCTGTTGTTTATTTTTCTGATATCCATTTTATCTTGCAATTTTATATAAAGCATGTATTGTGTCTGCAGTTTGATCTGCATCATAAAATGACGAATATAAAATCAAATTACATCCTCTCAGGAGTATTGTTAATGTCTGCAGCAGCACTCTACCTGCTGCTCTATGTTCCCCAAGGTGTTCCAAGCGTGTAAGTGGTTTCAGAAATTTGTTTCTGTACAACAGATGATTGTTCTACAGTCCTTCTCTCTTCTTTCAAATGTGCAACTGTCCTGGCCATTAGTCTGATGGACAAAGCTCACTCATAAATACAAAGTAGGTTAAAAAATACATATTCTAAGATGTACAAAAAAAGAACTGGAGATGGTTATTCATTTACAGACTTGTATGTGTTAGTGTATGTGAGTATTTCAAACTGCTGGTACTTCACTGTAGTGCATTTTTTTGGGTAGAGAGCTTATCTACTTGTAGCTTTTCAAAGAGTCAAAGCTCTTTCAAAGATTTTTCATTTCTGCAAAGAGCTGTTTTCAAGTTGGTGATAAAGGAAAGACTTGGGATGAAGTATTAACTCTGTTTTCATTAATTATAAAGGAAGGCATATAGGAAAAATACATGGGAATGCTGTGACTGTGCTAATTCATACATGACTCCACAGGAGCAGGAAGTGCATGCTGTTGCAGTTGACTGTACTGCTGCTTCCCTCACTGGCACATAGTAATAGTCATACAGTAGGTAAAATCCACCACAAAAAGCAAGTACTGAGAATGAAGTGCACAGTCCGATACTTAGGATATGTACTCATTACCTGTTTCAAAGTGAAGAAGGCTAATCTGATAAGCATTTTGACTGTGTTGGATTCATTGCAGCTGTTTTGATTTTCTTACCTGCAAACAGGAAAACCATCTTTCTCAAAAGGTTTTGCTGACTCCCTCATAGGAAATTAAGTGGTTTCAGAAACTGTAATTGTCCATATAAACTAGTTTTGACCTTGTAATAGGGAAAATAAACTCGGAGGCTAAAGCAATATTGGAGCTACTATTACACTGACAAGTATGGGACTATAACATTAGTAGTACTGCTTTTTGGTCTGTAGGAAATATAAATGAAGACCGATTAAAATTAATGAAAATAATACTGAAGGTCTTTTGATTTACTGCAGTGAGTTCCCCAATGGATGAAGTGCTGGCTTCCTTGAAACGTGGCAGCTTTCACTTAAGAAAGGTTGAGCAGAGAAGTCTCCCGCCTTTTCCTGATGAAGATGATAGCAATAACATCTTGGCACAGATCAGGAAAGGGGTGAAACTGAAGAAAGTGCAGAAGGATGTTTTGAGAGAGTCCTTTACAATTCTGCCTGATACTGACCCCCTGACACGGAGCATCCATGAAGCATTGCGGCGGATTAAGGAAGCATCTCCTGAATCAGAGGATGAAGAGGAGAGTTTGCCTTGCACAGACTGGGAAAATTGACCTGTAAATAATTTACCTTTAAAAAAAAATACTTCGTCAACACATTTTATATAACAATACAGGCTAAGCCTCAGGTTCTTCATTGTAGGAGACTTAGTTTGAATGTGACTAAACTGTCTTGACATCAAATGTGGTAAAATATGCACATTTGAATTTAGCATCACTGACTTTTCAAAGAATTTAAGGTTTATAGGAAGAAAAACTTTTTTTAGGCAACATGTTATCCTTTTCTTCTTTGAATAATTTTGCTGAATATTGACAGGAATAGTCCTAGGAAAAGCTCTATTTTATATAGTAAATTTAAAGGGACTGTTTTCACCCTACCAAAAAGCTTTTAAGTAACAAAGCAGCACAGTCACTCTTGGACAGACCTCGTACTTATTTTCTAATTACTTCTGACCTTGTAAAAAATTAGCATGTTTATTGCTTCAGACTGAATAGCTTTTAGTGAAGGATGGTTAGATTTGACTGTTGAACTCATTGGGATCTCTGTGGTTACTCTGTGTGACTGACTCTTTGATAGCTTGGTTTCAATCTGTAAACTGACTTAATTGAATTTCCAGACTATAAACAGTAAATATAAAAAAAAGGATCTATACTTCTGCTACTCATACAAATGAACTTGCATTATATGAAGCTAGTGCTTGAAAGTACACATACTGGGCTTCAGCAGATGAAATTAATGATTTCAGAACAAACCAGAAATTAGCGAGAGATTATCTTCAAAATTACAGCTTCATCAGTAGCATGAACAGATTCTTTATTACTACAGCAGTGTACAACACTGTTCTGCAATTTTCTGCTGCTGGCATGTGGACGAACTTAAGTCTTAATGAAAGCTCCCACTAGACTTAAAATTTGTAGAAAAGATACAAAAATCAGCATATAATTTTAAAAAATTTTTTAGAAATCCAAGGCTATTTCAAGAGTATGGAAGACAAATACTTATAATCCTTGCAACACAGCTAGCAGTAGGAAAAAGATAACCTTTTTGGATGTTCTGCCCTGGTTAGTTATTACCATAGCTGAAGAGTGATTATTGATAAAGTGCTGCAGCTGTTTAAAAAGTGAAAGTGACTTAGCACATCCTCTGCTGAATGTCATTGTGATTATGAAATACTGTGTCTCAAATTGTTCTATCGATATGCTATTTTCAACTAATGCTAAAAGTTTTTTAAAAGGAGAATCAGTGTTGCCTTTATTTCCTCATAAACTAGCCATTGGCCACACTAGTGATTTACAATTGTTTAATTATGGTATGCCAGTTCTTTTCCATACCAAATATACTGCTGCTTTTTGGACTTGAAAATCCAGGAGCAGAGGTACACTTAACTCTTGCTAAAAGTCAAAGTAAAAATAATTTTGATTGGATGTCACTTTTTTCTTCACTTGCATCCCACTAGCTTCAGAAATTGAGTGACAGTTATAAAAGGAGACATGCTTTGGAATTGATTTGGCTTTCTTAGTGCAATTATTCTCTATTCATTTACTAGATAACTGAGCAAATTTAAACTTTGTGATTTGACTTAATGATTTTATTAAATCTGAGTTATTCTTTGGATCTTGTTGGATTGTTTGGCAAGAATACTCTTCAATACACGAGTCTCAAAAAAAAAGGAGGAAGATTTTTCCAAGAATGACTTTAAATGATTTTAATCTAATTAATGGGATGGGCATCCCTAACATTTTCCATTGGAAGTATGTCCTCTTACAAGTCTTACATATACATTGTCATACAATATAAACAGATGTTTTCTTCTGCTATCCTTTACAGCCCCATAGAAACAGATCACAGTGAACATGCCCCTTGGAGTTCTTCTTGCATCTGGGACCTGCTTTCTCTTAACAGTGCCGTATTTTATTATGGAAACAGTCCTGTTTTCATCAGATGAGACCATTTCACAGATAGTACAGATTGTGATTGAAAAATGGTTATACAAAATAACTAACACTCAGAAAGGGAAAGTAGACCCCTGCTGTGGAAGCAAGTGAAATAATGTGGGAGAACTGAGATTGAGACAAAGTCCTCATGGAATTCAGATGAATAAATACTTTTCACATAGATGAATATGCTTGCTTGACCATACAGATTGGTTACCCAGAATTTATTACACAAAAGTAAAATCTAATGAAAGTGTGTTGTAGAAGTTGCAGAATAGTATTTTTTCTATAAGGTTATCCATTTAATACCAAGCTTTAAGATTGACTTACTGGTTTTTAACTGTAAGCTCTGCATATCCAAAAATAAGTTGCATAGAGATTTCAGGTTGAAAGTTATACAAAAGTGTATTGCTATGTTACAGACTATATTTAATACATGTACATCCTTCTAAGCTAATGTAATGCAATTATTTGCCTTAATCATGAAGGCTAAATCTGAACTAATGCTTATCAAGTGCTAAAAAGTGTCTCGATATATGTGCAAAGAGTATGAACAGTGCCCACTGAAGTGGTTTCATTAATTACTAAACTTTGAAGACAAACTCATAGTAACTGATTCCCGCAGGAAAGGTAGTAATCTCTTAAATTTATGAGCTAACTTCTACATAATGTTATGAGTAATTTTTTTTTGAGAGCAGTTCCTTCCTTATGGACACTATAAACCATGCACAAAAAATGTTGAGGCATTCTGTGTATTGGAAGTACGGCTGAACAAGCAGTATAAAGATGCAGTAGCTTCTGTATGAAAAATTGGAAGATCTCTGGTTATCAGAAGATACCAGAAAGTATCCCAAGCCTATCTGTGTGTGTGTACATAATGGTACACATAAATAGATACAGTACATTAAAGAGTACTGTAAGCAATATGAAACCTGGGCTTCTGGGCGTGACAGATAAAGTAATGGAGAAGCAGCGAGGTTTTATTCTCTGCAGTCTTCTAATGCAGGATTTTGGGCCTCTTAAAAACTCTAATCTGCGTTCACTGCCAGTAATACAGAAGGCAAAAAAAGACCTGGTCATACTCTGTTCTGGCTCCAGATTTAAGTATATTGTTACCCTGGGAGCAAAGAGAGTCAAGGCTTTTGAAGACACTGCTCAGTATTGCATATTGGAATTGCCTGATATGTTGATCAGACAGTATTTGTACAGCCATTTAGTTTTTCAAATGTTCCTTTTTCTTATTTCCCCGAACAGGAGATTCACAGCTACTGACCTGAGAGGAGAAACTCCCACTGAAGATTACTTTTCCTCATCATTTTTGAAAATTCAGAGCCAGCAGTTATGACCATCAATTCCATAGGAGGCTTCCTTTGGCAAACAATTCAGTATATGGAAAAAATCGCCTGAAATATTAATTTTTGAGTCACTATTTTTTGTTTGTTTGTTTGGGTGGTTTTTTCTTTTTTTTTTTTTGTGGTTGTTTTGGGTTTTTTTGTTTTAATTCAGAAAATTCTGGTTTGGACAGAAAGCTAAGTTGTTTAGATGTGGATTTTATGGGATCAGGTATGCCCAGTTCTTAAGCACATTTTATATTTACATAAGTAATGTGTGGCCAGTTAAGTGAGTGGAGCGTATTGAGTATATATGAGACCATACTCAAGAATACTTGCTGTTAGAGTAACTTCGGGATTCAGCCAGGACATCAACTAGGTATAAAATGTTCCCTTCACTGCACTGAATATATCATCTGCCTTGAAATCCAACTAAATATCTCCTTGCAGAGAAGGTATAGCAGTGTGATGTTCCAGAAAAAGCAGAATTCCCTAGTTGCACTACAGTACCTGAAATTCAGTAACACACAACTTAAACTTTTTTCTTCTTAGTTTGAGGAAGTGTATGTCAGTATGAAAAGTAACAAGTGACACAGCACAATATGGAAAAAGAGTTGAATTCAGTACATACTCAAGCATGTGTTTGTTTCCAACATGGTACATTTAGCAGGACATTGCAGCACCTTTTTAGAAGTTCATTTGTGGTCTGACACCTTTTTGAAGTAGAGATCTTCTTGGTTTTTTTTAATAATAATATTTAGCTATGCTGAACCAAGACAGTTTTATCATTTGTTATAAGAAGCAGTATTTTGTAATTTCATACTTAAAATTATTTTTCTTTTTTGGTTTAAAATGGTTTTTGAAGTCTAAACCTTCTTTAAAAAAGATCAAAGCACTTAAAACATACTGATGATTCACTTGTGAAAATCATGCTTCTCTTGCTATTTTCATTACTCCTTTTAGTAGCTTCAAAAATGTTTGCATTCCATAACCAAAGGCCTATGGGCTGAAAAAAAAAGAAGTTACTTTTTTTCTTTTTTCTTTTTTTTAAACAAGAATTACAACTTTCTCTGTGGTGAATGCTTAGAAGTATTCCTAAACTTCATGACTAATGGCTGCAGGCAGCTATTCTTACACTACCACAGTACTGAGAGGTAGGTCAGTACAGAGATACAAATAACCTTGTACCATCTATAAACTATATGTGATGGTCAGTCCATTACAATATAAAGAAAACAATTTTCTGTAGCATGTTATTTTTACTACCATGACATACACTGTGTTGGAGAGAAACACAGTACCTGTCCTTTATGTAGTTTGGTCTATTCACTGTTCCTCTTGTGACAGACACACTATTATGCAGATTTGGGGTTTTTTAAGTGGAGTTACGTATTGCTGCTGTCATGTAATGGAATGTGTACTGTGTTAATAATAGAAGATGTCTTGCCATTTATATAAAGAGGAATAGGAGAGCTTACCTTAGCAATAGGCTGTGTAACCTAAAGGAACTTAACTCTTGAACCCTTCAGGTTTTTTGCTGTGACTGTCCTGAAATTGAAGCTCTGTCAGAGATCTTGAAAGGGTGTCACTTTACCCTTGCTCTCACAGGCAATTTTCTTAATGTTGTTGCCTTATTTATAAAGTTAGTGCACATTCATTTTCAAAGCACCTGTGAGCAGCATTCTGTAGAGTCGTATGGATTTTGCTGTATTTGTCATCAGGTCTGTATTTCTCTGTACCGAGATCAGCTTTATGAAGCATATGATACTGGCTTTCCAAGGACCTAAACCTTCATGATTTATTTTTCTCAAACTGCTTCTCTGAACCCAGAGTTACAGGGTATGGTTGGTATGGTTGAAGGCTAATACTGTGTTCGTGCAGCAATAACAGCACTTCCAAAGTTCTTCATCATAATTTGACATAGCCTCTACTGTAATCTGTGGTGTTTCTGCTCGACCCACCACACATTAAAACCAAGGTAATAAATATTTTTTTGGCTGTAGCACAAAGCAGAAACATGATGCAGAACTGTAATGCAGATTATACGGTTCATCTGAAAATCAGTGCTACATTAACAGTATTGATAGAGCAACTTTAATTTCCATTTTTTCCTGTGTTCCAGGCTTCATTTTTTTTCCTTAGACTACACATGTGGGACACTAGCAAAATTCTGAGGGGAGGAAAAGTAATGTCATTTTCAAGTATAGGTACAGTGGTCCTCTTGCACAGCATTTGTGTCTGCAGTTTAACACTGTGTTGTGATTTATGTGATTACCTCCATGCTGTACTGTACCACAATTTTCAGACTGGTTTGCCATGTGATCTGTGATCTTTGCCTTGAAAAATGTGTGCATAATGAAAAATAACTGTCCTTAATATGTTTTACATTTAGCTGAAATCTTGGATTCCTGTAAAAGCTTAGTATATACAGTTCTTACAAGAACTTGTATTTTATACGCACACAGAAAGTAGTTGTTATGCTAAGCATAGCAGTTTGTGTCTGTTGAAAACTGCCATCTTCATGTGGAAAGTAAATGGGTTTTTTCTACATACTGCTAAAAAAAACCTCAAACCCAAATTTTAATCCTCCAAGAGTCACTAGATGTCACAATTTCACAAAATTCTCCAATTTGATACAAAACCTGTGAATGTTATCCATGAAAATTCCCATCTTCTATAATATGAAATTTTGCGGTGGACTGGCTACAGCAGCAAATGGGGAAATTTAAGAATATTCACAGGAAACTGATGGAAACTATTGACAGTCCTTCATTGAGATTGATTCTCCCACAGCTGAGAAAAGCTGTGTTAGTCCTTGAGAAATCTTAGAAAGCATCACTACATTAAAAATGCATAAACTTATGCAAAGGAAAGAGAGCCTCCATAAAAAGACCTTTCTGTCTATTACTGGTATTTTTCATTTGTGGCTGGACTTTATTGTTTTGGCTGCATTGTTCTGTAGCTAGTCACTTAAAGCAGTTAGCGTTCAGGCTTTTTCCATTTTTAGAAACTTGTTTCTCTGTTCAAATTAAAACTATTCTATTCTGGTGTAACTGATCCAGCAAGGTAAAAAATGTTTATTGTATAAATGCTTATATTAGGACTGAAAAATCTTCTGTGAGTGGGAACAAGAAACAAAGTATTCAATTTCTACTAAAATAACCAAAATACAAGGTAAACAGCAATAGTCTTTGATCAGAAATGGAATCTGCATCAGTGTTAATTTGATGCTGTCATTCACAGAGATTCCAGATCCTTTACAAGTGACCAATAGTCTTATTTTATTCACTTTACTGTGTTTTCATATATTAGTTAAGTTACCTATCTAGGGTAGATTAAGGTTTGGGGATTTTTTTTTAAATGTCACTTCTGAGTTTTTGGGGGTTTTTTGTTTGTTCTGTTGTTTTTGGTTTTTTATTTTTTATGTCTGATGTTTGCATCCTACACCAGACACCTGTAAAACCAATTAGTATAAGTATATACTGTGTTTTTCTGTGGCTGCATTGGGGATAGATTCAAAATACTTCACATTATTTGTAAAAAATAATTTTGAGTGTAAGCACTATATTCTGTAATGTTTAATATTAATGACAGGTGCATTATTGAAGACGCAATTTACTGAGGAGACAGAAACTTTTGTTGGTTGGTGTTACCTTTATTCCGTTTGTTGCACTGAATTTCAAGAGTGTGAATCAAGTTTGCTCACGTGTGTAACCTGATTTTTTTCTTTGCAATGCTTATGCAATTAGATTACCTAGATACATTTCTGGTAATTATTCCATAAGCATGGACAATATGTTATGTTTAGCACTACAGAATTCATGTTAAGAACACGCAAAGCTTCTTGCAAAGAAAAGGAATAAACAGAAGCACCTTACTGGGAGAGCGCGTTGCATGATTTCAGTGCTACTGGAGCTGACAGGCAGTAGGTCATCCTCAACTTGACTGCAAATTGCTCTTTGGTGTAATAAGCACATTGATGTACTGCTAGCAGTGCTGTAAAAAGTACAGCAATGGCTATTTTTAACCTATAAATATACTGTAATTTAAACTTTTCCTACAGAATGAATTTATATTTAATTGCTAATATGCCTACTACATAAATACGTAAAATTAGAATTTTTAGGAAGGTCAAAGGTGGGTGGGCATGCCAGTATATTTTGGGGTGGGGCTGTTGTATATACGGTTCTTTGCACTTCCCATTCAGTTTGACTATTAATCCAAAACTCCTAGCTCTGACTGTGGTGCATCTGCAACCTGACATTTATGTATTTTTATTGTGATTCAGGTCTTCTATATTCTGTGGCCCACAGCTTCAGAATTTGACAGAAAAGGTCATCTTTCCATTCTCAAATGTGAATGCTCTGATGTACCTCTAATATGGAAAATGACCAGGCAATGGATTTTACTCTGCTGAGTTTCCAGTGTTAATCTAGATGATTACCGAAAGCTGATACCCAAGGCTGTTAACCAGTAGTGTGTCCACTTGGAACAAGTGAAAAGGATGATGGCTGTTTTGGTGAGGATAGTCCAAACTCTGCAGAGATTTTATTCCAGAGACTGTCACCTATTTGATACTTAGGTTTGCCATAGACTGGCTTGATTTTCAGATTTAGAAACATATTTTTTATTACAAAATGTTGGGGATATTCGCTTAACATCTCCCAGTGTGTTACTGTGGTTGTTGTATGTTTTGAATTTAATCTTAAGTATGTACAAATACATCATCATAAGATGAAAGCTTAAGAAATACAGATGGCTGCAGGTTGTCTTGCATGAGTGAAGCCAGTGAAGTTTAATGAAACTGATTTTTTGTTAAGCCTATTGAAATGTAAAAAATAAAACCAATTTGCCATTCACTAGCTTTGTGCAATATTATCAGTAGACTCAGACACTACTAGCACATTGTGCTTGGCTTTAAGAAAGATCTTTAACTCCATTATATTCAAAAGAACATATTCAATGCATATTTTATTGTAAACGACTGCAGAGTTACTATGCCTAAAGTTGCTCAATGTTATAAAGTATTAAGCAACAAGTATGTTTAAAAAGTAAAAAACTAAACAAACATTTTTATCAATACCTAAAAACAAAGTTTTTAACTGTCTGCTTTTTGGTCTTTTTTCTTTAGTGCAGCTTTTCTGCCGTGCAAGTTTATTGCTGTGTATTTCATGGGTTTTATTATCATGACTCAGAAATGTAAACCTGTACTCACCTTCTTGTACATGCTATGTAACATCATACTCACAATTTTGGTGCTTTAAAATTATTCCTTTTTCCTTTATTAAAGGATATTTATTTGACCACTGTCTGGTTTTAACTTTGAATATGTACTAACGTGAAAAAAATAATTTTAGTAGTTTAGTTCCCGTGGGGAAAAACAATCATACCTAGTTCATTTGCTTTCCATTGTTATTCTTTGAACTCCTCAAGCTGCCTGTCATTGCTTCATGGTGAATGGATGTGCCTAAGCTGTGTTGCAGCAGGGAGTAATTATATTTGGGCAACATCCATGTAACTAAATCACATAATACAGGTATTGTAGAAGAATCTTACTCTTAAGTAACACAGGATAGTTTTGCTGAAATACAAATCACATGCACTTACCATCCTTTAATTTAAAGACAAAAACACTATGAAGAAGGGTAAAAATTTAAACCCAGAAATGTTAAGAGCTTAGTTCCCTTACTACAATCTTCTACCCTTTCACAGACAGCCCATGGTAATGCCATTAAAAGGAGAGAGCAAGGCTCCACCTGCAGTCACTTAAAAAGTCAAGTAAGGATCATGGAAAAGCTCAAATCAGAAACATGCAGCTTCTCTACTATTTGCTTTTTTTGGTATGTGTACACTATATTTCAAAAGCAAAGCTGATTGTAAATGAAGATAATGTAGAAGTACCTTTATGAGTGTTTTTAAGTTGTTCTGGTTTGTTTTCTGGGGGAGGGGACATACCCCAAAATAGACAACCGAACATGTCCCAGACTAGAGTTGCCAGCTGCTTGTTTGTTTTTCTCTATAGCCATTCTGTGTTGTTACTTATCTACATAAATCTTATGCAAGAAATATGTTCGTGTTGTGTATCTTTATTTGCTAACTCCGGTGTTTCTGGTACAAGAACCAGAGTTCTGTGCGTGCACTGACTCACATTTTAACTTTAAGAAAAAAAAAGGGCTGTATTTCTGGAGCAGGAACTTTTTAGTGAAGTTATAATCCTGAGAAAGCAAGAAAAATGTATGACATTTCTAGTAACAAAGAGGTGGTATTTTCAGTACAAACCTACGCTGACAATTGCCTTAACCAAAATCCAAGGCATGGCTCAGGTTTTCCAGTGGTGTTTCTCACTTCTAGTGATAATGGCACTTGTTGTGAATTTTGGTTGTGGCAGAGTATGTTGAACAAGCAGGAAATGTGCATCAAAACAAGCAAGTTATTTATCACCATTGGCCTTTCCTACAAGTGGAGGGTTGTGACTGCAGCTGTGCCCTCAGCAGCATGTGTGACCCTGGAGTGGGTGCCTTCACCTGTCCTGCACTGCAGGACAAGCTCCTGTGGAAGACTATTTGCGGCCATCAGCTGATGTCTACTTTGGTATTGCAGAAAAGTGGCTTCTCTTTTATGACTGGCAGGTATTGCTGCAGGTTGGAAGTGCATGCACCAGAATTGCAAATTAGTGAGTGTATCTGCAGGCACACTTTGAAGGTGGTGATCAATGCATGCACCAGAATTGCAAATTAGTGAGTGTATCTGCAGGCACACTTTGAAGGTGGTGATCTGCTACTGAGTAAGACCTGAAATGTTTTACAACACAGAAGACGGGAGAGGGGTAGAACCATTTTTGTTTTTTTCGTGTTCATTACAAGTCAGATCAAAAAGTACATTGTAAGTGACTATTCAGTGGCAACAGCCCTTCTAAACGCTGTAGAAACAAAACACTTCCTCTTTCTCATGGAAACCATTACCTGGTTTCTGTTGTATTTGTTTCTGGTTTACTGCTTAATACTCAGCAGAGGTGATGGGAGAGAAGGGAGAGCAGTAAAAACACAAAGTGAGTCTGTCAGGTCTCTTTTTCCAAACCTGTGAACTGTTCCTTACCTCTGCAGGTCTTACTGCTGCTTCCCATCACAGGGAGAAATGCCTTTTACAGGGCTTACTCTTTCTGCCATAGGAGGGAGCTTACAGAAGTCCTGGACTTCTACAGCACCTCTGAATCACACCAGCAAAGTCTGAGCTTAATGCTCATGTCATGGATCACTTACCTAGGTCTAGTGCTATAGGAGTTTTTTGCCACTCTGCTTTTACCCTTCAGGTGGGAGGAATGTAATAAACCTGATGATAACATCTAAACTTCAGATGTCCCCTTTGCACCTCAGTCTCTCATACTTTCAACAATATTCAAATCTTCACTACTGAAATGCTGACTGTTCTGGTGTTCATCAGCCCGAAGACAGCACATCACTGGGCAGGTGGATAAAAACAGGCAACGATTCCTATCTGCTGTTACAACTGCTGCCTGTCTGCGTTAGTGTTGGGGTTCACTCATTAATCACACAAAATTTGGGGGAAAAAACCCAAACCAAAACAAAACCTACATTCAGGATCACTCTCCGTCTGCTGCCTCTGTTACCTACCTATTTGTGCGCTGTATGTGGGATGTTTGTTGGAGACACCTGTGCCACAGACAAACTGCCTGTATTACCTTTTTTTCACTCTCTCTCCTCACCAGGAAGACAGTAGATTGGACTTCCCTAAGACATCTCAGTATGCCCCATATTGCTTATATAAAGCCAAGCACATTCATGGTCTTTCAAACATAATTCATTGTTTACTTCATGCTTTTATCTTAAACAACTTCTCTAATTTGCATCACACTCCCCTCATATATTAATGTTTAAAAGTCACAGGAATAAGAAAAATTGAAGAGCCATGCAATTCTTACAAAGCATTTATATTAACTATACTTCCTCAGTATTTAATTTTAATCCCATCAGATTTCAGTAGGCATGTACCCGAGCTCTTGGCATACAAAATCATCAATGCATGCTCAATCTGCCATGCATGTTAACTACACAATGTAAACAACACAACAGACACGTTATGAATCAACTTCATATGACGCATCATGAAGCGATGGCCTTTTTTATCCCCACACTCACTTGCTGTGAGTAAAATGACTGTTGGAGTGGACAGAGTCTGGCAAAAACAATTTGACATAGAAGGCATTGTACACTGCTCTTGGTTTCAAATGTTCACATATTGAAAACAAGAACTGGCATTAAAAAATAAAATCAGCAATATAAAAAATATTTTAAAATCACACATCCTATCTTTTTTTTTTTTTTTTGCTGGAGAACATATACCTGTGTCATTCCCATAATAGTTTCCCGAAGGTTTCTACTGATGGAAGGTCACCTCCTCTCCAAGGGATCCACTGCAATGCCTACTGGTTGAAGGCTTCTCCTAGTTAGTACCACCAACGCTAAAGCACACACTCGTTCGTGTCCTGCCCACTGCCACTGCATGAACGAGTTCTTCCCACCCGCCCTGCAGCAGTGGTTTGCACATCCCGCATCCCGCGCCCCTGCTCTGTCGGCAGCTCTACATAAAGCCGTGCTCAGTGGCGCCTGGTGGTGATGCCGAGGTCCGACCCTTCCTGGGCCTCCCCTCTGGCGCTCATGGGCAGCACTGACAGGATGGGTAAAACGACACTTGGAGCGTGTCTGCTCCTGCTCAACCCACTCTGGGAAGGGATGGGAGGACTGCGGGACTCGCCTCAGTCAAAGGCAGCAGTAGTTAAACACTGATGACCGATAGAGCAAAGCTCTGTTCAGGAGATGAAGTCTGTCATCTTTATTAAAATCAACCAAGCCCTCCGCTGTGAAAAAAACCCCAAACCATCGTGTCTACTCAAGCTATGTTTTCAGGGAGAACATAGCCCAGCACTGCCTAGCACAGCTTGCTTTGCTTAGGTTTGTACACAAACTAACATCGATTACAACTAAAATGCATCCAAATACTCCAGAGTTGGTACAATTCCAAGTCGATGCTATGCCTCATTTCACAGAAAAAAAGCCCTTCAAATCTTTGGCTTTTAATCTCAATTCACAATAAGAAGCTTCAAACAGAAACTCTGTGTCTCAGCCAGCACTTGTTGGGACTGCTCTATCAACCACCTGGGATAAACATGGATTCTGCTTCCAGTCATCAGCTGCCCAACAGATCTGAAGTCTTCTTGCATTTTGAGGACCAGACACATGAACCTGCTGCAGTTCTTAGTGGATACTCAAGGTTTCCGGGGTGGTCCTGAGTAAGATGTTGTCAGTACCAGCCTGGTTAAGTAACTAAACTTATCATTTGGCTCAAGCTCCTTTTGGAGCTCACCAAGTGGAAGGAGCCTAGCCGTTTCATAAATGGACAATAAGATGCTTTCTGTTAGTCCATCAACAGGTCACTGAAGCAGCAGTCCTTTAAAAAACCTCCTAACACTGAAATACTGTAGATGAGAACTTCTTCACTTCTGTCAATACCTTTCAGCTGATGAATGCCTGATCCCTTGACATGGCACTCTCAACAGGTTAACTGTTTTCCAAGTAGCTACACCCCAGGTTTCATCCAATATATGACACACAGTTATGCTTCTGGGGGCTATGAAAGCCAGCTTACAACTTCCTCAAGTAGCAGCTCTTCTGGTGCAGCACTCTGAAAGACTTAAAATGTCACATCCGTGGGTGGATGATCTGTTTCCTTGTATCCTGCAATAAACCTTCTGCTCTGCCAGGGTTACCGAGAAGATTGTGTGTTTGGACATACCAAGAGTCCCGGTGTGGTTGTTTGGTCACCCACAGGGCTGACTCCTACTGTGTCCCGAGGCCTTCATTCCCTCTGGGTTTTATTTTCAGACACTATGTCCTTGTTACAGCTTCATTACTGCAGTTGGGGGAAAGTGCCACAATTGCCTTAAAAGCCCTTGAACCCACAGCACAGTTGGTACCTGCCTGTCCTGCCAAGCCACACAGGTAAGTCTTGCAGCTAGCTTTCCCAGTCTGGCTTAGTGTCCAGCATGCTGCAGCAGCAGTACAGAGCTCTGCTCTCATCTTTGCACTGCTGCTCTAAGGGAAGTTTCCTAATGCTGCTGTAATTCCTTTGCAAAAGATCTGTCTCCTCTACTAGATGATGGCAGAAATCCTCTGGCTAGATGAGAATATGTATATGATCCCTTTGTTTTAGCAAGACAATCAGCTCAGTTTCTTCTGAAAACAGCCTGCCAATCCTGACATATTATTGTATATTGACTTGAGGAGTTCCATATGCCTTAGAGGAATTCTCTGTTTCTGCAAAGCAGTCATCATCAATAAAGAGCACACAAACTCCTTTCTTCTGAAAATAATTTCATTGCTCTCTGCATTAGCCAGCCTTGATTCAAAATACTTCCTGTGGCATGCTCCAGTTAATACTTGTCTAGAACATCCCTGATGCTTCCTCATTGCCTCTTCTCTTGGCTTCTTTGGCTGGCTGACTCCTTTGCTGAGGCTAAGAGATGCGCACGCGCAACAGACAGCACCCTGTACCTATAGGAATCTTCTATGTGGTTCTTGTTTGGGTTGCTGATGTGCCTGCCTAGTGAGCAGGACACTGGATGTTTATGTATCTCATTCCAAAAGCAGTTCAGGACCATGTTACATTCATTATAAATGTGTGCTTGGCTGCTCCATGTTACGCAGGACAAATCAACATAGATGGAAAAAGGGGAAAATACAAGAACTATAGGATAAAGTAAGTTTCGACATGAGGGTTCAAATGGTTACAATAACCACCCCAAATAAAGCTTTCACCATTCCTTTTTCTTTCGAAGATGTGGTGAAAAGGTGCTTACACCAACCCAGCACTTAGCCTGTCTTTAAGACCTGCAGAATTACATTTCCCCCGTTTTCTTCCCCTGCATCTCCAAACATCTCTGGAGCAAAAAGGTTCAGCCGGTAGTGACAGGGATGCGGTTTGAACGAGCAGCTTCCGAACAAAGGGCAACAAACCCTCCAGGGCAGCTTCTGGGACAGATATCAAGGGCAGCAGCGCAGCCACAACTGGGCTGGCTTCCACACTGCTAGCAGGGTTCAGCAAGGAGCCCCAGCAGCAGGGACTCAGTGCAGCATGCTCACACTAGGTACTATTTGAGTCACTGAATACACACTATTAACCTGGATCCTCTCACTAAATGGAAGTCAAATCGAGAGCTGTGCCTTTCACTGACTGATTTCTGGTTCTTGTTGCTGCAGATTCCTCAGAAACAGCACTGCTGTAATTACGAAAACGAGAGTGTATTCACATGCAGAAAAAGTAGATTTGATCTTTACATTTCCATCCACAGGTAAAGGCTGTGATGTCTCTCTTCGCAGGGAAGTACAAGATCACTTTGCTTTCCATTCCTTTTGTTTAAATTCCTGTTATCATTTAACAAACTACAATCCAGACCTGTGATTTTGAAGTTCTTGTTCCCTCTCTGAAAATCTTATGCTTGCAAACATCTGCATAACTGTCTTTAACTCAAAAGGGGAAATCCACACACACAGACTGTGCTTAAACATACCTTGTCAGTGTAGCTCTTCCTTTCCCCTTAGCACATGGATGCTCATATTGTTTGTGAAGGTCATGGGCTCTGCCTCCTTCTTGATCTACTAGGAAAAGAATTCTTCATCTTCAAGAATTACCCAGTCATGGAAGTGCAAGTTCTCTTCCAAGAAAAATGCTATGTTCCTACTCTCAATCTAGCGGAAGCAAAAGGAGCTGACACACTGCTGGGGCCATGCAGTGAGATGAGACTCGGATGAGAGCAGATGAACATCCCCAGAGCAAGGATGGACAAGGTCTGAAAATGCTTCTAAGTGGAAAGAAAAATCCCCAAATCCACCTCAGAACTTTGTTACATGGACATCACCGGTGACAGGAATTGATGGCAGGACAAAAGAGGGAGTGTTGCCAAACACTACTGATACTGAACCTCTAGAGTTGTGAGAAGCCTGAAAGGACCTGAAGGGGTCTGCAGACTGTCAGGATGTCGACTGGGTTCATGACACACATGCCTAATGCTGACCTTGGGAAGCGTATGGCAACCAGAGTGGAGTTTGGGGGCAAGCCAGGTGTGCTCAGTATTATCAGGCTGTGAATGCCTAAGGAAAGCAAGATTCCTTCTAATGAACGTTTCCTACCTGCTGCGCAGCCCAGGTGGTCTGTCCTTGGCTGTGCAAACCATTCCTGCCTATGTACAGTTACATGTAAAGAAATCTTGTTGGCACTCTGCATTAACTCCCAGATAGGAAACATCTTTGATGGTTGCTCCTTCTGCCCATGCCTGTGTCTGAAAATGACACAGACTGCCAGATGCACTGCTACAGCTGAGCTTTGCTTGCACAGGACCTGGCAATAAGGGAGAAAGTGGGTACAAATTAAGCTTCTGTTTCTTTGGTCCTAGGATGAGCTGCCAGAGGCAGTACTGCAGAGGCAGTACAGGCAGCTACAGGTCCCTGAGAGGTTGTGGAGGGCAAGCTACAAGACCCCATATGGTTTTGTCTAGAGAGGTATTGTGATATAAACACTGGCACCTGCTTTCTGGCTACGTTGCACGGCCAGAAGAGTGGATATGAGCCAAACTGACTTCTGGATCTAACACAAAACTGTTCTTTGTTCCCAAACTTTTAACGGAATGGGGAAAACTAATCCCACTTTTCTGAAATAAGTTGAGTGGAATGAGGGACTAACGCTACTAAGCAAAAAAACAGATTTATAAAAGTATGTTATTCATTGTCATGTTCTCTGCTTAGCGCCATTCAGAAGTAGTGCACACATGCAGCGTTACTAAGAATATGTAAACAAGACAATCTGAACATTGCTTTGCGGACTCAGGTCCGCTTCCTGAAGAAAACCTGATGTGTAGGGGGGCACTTCACAGACATATTCAGTTACTGAGGCTGAAATATGCACATTTGGATGGAATTTCTCAATGTTCCTTGTCTTTAATTGTGTTCTGACATTCAGACTTAATCCCTAATCAGGTTTATCTTTGGCCTCAAGATCCAAGACTTCTGCAGTCAACCAAACTAAGTGCTTATACTGACATCCACAGTTCTGCAGAGAATTAAGGTCTGCAACAGTTTTCCATTCTTCTCTCCGTGCAGTATTTCTGAAAACAGGTTTTGATTTTGACTTTTGAACTCAGTGTTCAGAAAGCGCTCTTCAGTACAGAATATCAAAGACAGAACAAATTGAGGGTTAGCCTCTTACTGAAGGTAAACCTGAAGTTAATCCCTATCTGGTAGAAAAATGAGCAGAAATCAGAAATCTTTCATAACTGACAAGACACATCCCAAAGATTAATTTTTAATTGACGCATTGCTCATTCTTGTGTGGTTTTCTTTAAAGGAATTATCCTGGGAATGCCACCGACAGCATTAAAGAATACTTGTTAGTGTTACATCTGGTTTAGCCCTTTATTTATTTTTATTTTACCTGAAAATGTATTTTCTCAGAGACCTTATAACAGCATTTCTGCATTATCAGTTCATTTTGTCCTCCTCTTTCCTGGATATATTAGCCAGGAAAAGGAATTCCCAGTCTGTAACAGACACATTAATTCACATGTTTTACTTTGTCCACATAGAAAAATGCAATTTCTGGATCATTGAGGCATATGGATCATGAACAAGACACTCCAAAAACTAACTATCCAGATGGGGATATACTTACAAAAATCTTTTATGTCAAAGTCAGGATTTCACAACGTAACACACTAATAATGCAAAATCCAGTAGCACCTGAAAGATTAAGGTAGCTGCTGCTATCACTTGCACACACTTGCAAAAGAGTTAAGAAAAAAATGAACAGTAAAAGTACATTCTCCAGAGAATAGCAAGTGTATTTCAAAATAAAAAACTGCATTTTTTAGTTTTCTTTTTTTATTTTCTTTGTTTGGTTTGTTTTTTCTCGGGTATGTGTTAGGCTTTTGACAATTCCCCCTTTTTTTTTTACAACACTGTAGTTGCCATATAAGAAGTCATACACAATGTGAATGCTCTCCCCTACAGTGCAAGTTCATGGTCATGTTTTCAGGCTATAGTACTCAACACTGTTTCCTCCTATATATATATTCCCACAGATGTATAGTGCCTGTCTCTGGGAAAGTAATGTTGCAAGTGAGCAAACTTCCATTGTAAAACAGAAGCGGAGAGTCTACAGTAGGTATAGCCACCTAAGTAAGTATGGACTTTAGACTGCAGTTTCTAAACACTCACCTACTGTTCATAAACATTAAAAATAGTCATAGCAATAGGACTTTATTTATATGTGCACGTGTGTCCACCTTATCCTACATTTATGTTTGGCAACTATTTGGGAATTCAAAGGTGCAGTCCTCCATAACTGTATTATTAAAATAAAATTAAAAAAAAAAAATTAAGCATATCTACTCTATGAGTAAAGAAATTCTCAAATATCAATTTCCAATTTTAAATTTAATTTCAATAGGAAAATATTAAAAATGTGCACATCTAAATTTTTCCATGTTCTGTATATACATATGTGTGTGTACGTATACATAGAAATACTCATGTACCACACATAGTCACAAAATTTAAGTGGAAATATTTCTGTCCACTATTTTCCCACATGTAAATGACATAATATCCTTAAAAAGTCAATACTAATATCATTAAAAATAATATTACATTTATTCCATCATTAACGTTTTGTGTTTTTATTCTTTCTTCATCCTTATTATGTCCACTGAGCATCAACAGGCCAGATTCTCCTTGTACTTCCACAGATGTTATGACAACTAAATCTTACTGACATTCAGTTGTCCTAACACAAGGACACATCAAGGACACATCCAGTTTACAGCAGCTAAAGTGACAGGAGAATCAGGCCAAAACATCCCCAATAAAATTAAAAAAATGGTAGTATCTGCTCATCTGGACATGATGAAGATAAACACACCACTGTGTAAAATCCACCAAATGCAAAACATGTAGCTCACCATAAAGTAAGTATTCAACCAGCAGCACGCTGAACCAAGCTCCCCCCCCCCCCCTTAATAAATAAAATAAATTTGAAAATACCCCCAAAATATGGAGAAAACTTAAAACATTGTCTACATTACATACCGTATAATACACAGTGGTTTAGCATTTGACCTAAACCATTTTCCTGACTAGTCAGGGGAGACCTGATAAATCACTGGTAAAGAAAATAACCCCAGTTTTTCAGAAATAAAGCATGTATTTCTAATAAAAATGAGAACCTGTGTGTATTACATGGCGTATATACACACAGTACACACATGAAAACAAACTTGTATTTTCTAGTTTTGAATATCAGTCTCTAAGTGGAGAAAATTGTGTTGTACAAATTTAATAAGCAGCTAGATTTCATGTTTAACATTCAAATTAATCTGGGGAGCAAACAAAGGTCCATGCATCTTTTGACTCTGAAGTCTGACATTCATTCATACGTTTTAAAAAAAGCCTTCTTCAGCATTACAAGCAGTTTATGGCGAGAATGTACTTTGATGCAAGATGCATGACACTTGGCTTACCTTTCAAAGAGGTTTTTGTTTTTTAAATAAATCTATTATATAAAGACATGTGTGTTTGCCAAAAGTCTGTTAAAATTACATCAAAACAACTTTAAAACCTGCTCACTGAGGATAACTGAATTCAATTTCCTGTTTTTAAACATTTAGTTAACAGTTCAGAATATTGCCTGGTGTGTTTTCAATTAAGATGTGATATGAAGACCATAAAAGAGTAAACATGTCTCCATTTCAATCTGCTATGACAACAAAACTTCTACAAGCAGCTTTCTTGGTTGGACAAGTTCAGTGTATGAGTAATTCCTTGCAATAGCTCTATGCCTTTAAAGCAATCTGTAATAAAACAGTACTCTCCATAAGCCATTATTTCAAACCTGAAATTCATGAGACATTCCGAAAAAGTCTCCTGCAGAACAGGGTAACAGTTAATTTGAACATACATATTCAGTATATGTATCAAGGCCAGAAAACAAATAACTAGCTATTCCTTGTTATCTGTGCATGTCAAATTTTACATTTAAAATTCTCAGGGGGTTTTTGCCTTTTTTCCTTTTTTTTTTCCCTTTCTTTTGGGGACTCACCTTCCATCATTGGTTGGCTTCAAAATACAGTTAAGTGGAAGATAGCATCTCACTGTAATTACATGGAATTCATAGGAGAAAGTAAACCTTACATTGGACAATATTGCAGAACACCAGAGTAAGCTCCATAAAGAAATACCGTATCTTTCAGTATATATATATATGTGTGTGAACATATATATATATATATATATGTAAAAAAAAAAATCCAGACCAACCAACCAAAAAACCCCCAAAGAAGAACTTTATACAAGCAGTTATAGTAACTTTTTTTCAATTAAAGATGCAACTCTCTCTCACTCCTGGCAAGAATGAATGGCACTGCTTCTCCACAGTGCAAAGTATCCTGAGAAATTATTAAGAACAACAAAACAAAGGGCTGTCATCACTAAGTTCTTGCACAAAACACAGCAATTAAATATCTTAAATAAATAAAACAGCAGACAACCTATATTGTTTCCATCACAAAAAGGGGAAGTGATCTGGGACACTGCTAATTCTTCCACAACTCATAATTAGAAAAGGATTGCATTCAATTACTGTTAGTATCTTTCAAGGTATCTGTGGCCAATAATGGACAAGGAGGTAATTTGCAGTTCAAGTATTTTTGTCTTGTTCTTTTTAAATTGAGATACAGCTAAGTTCTAAATTTTACTTTGAAATATGACTCAAATTTAAAACAAGCCCTCTCAGAGGAGCAATTTCTAATTTTGTGCAACTTTGATGCAGAGCCCAACACAGTCTTATGAAGAGAGACAGTGCATCTTTAAACTGATTGGCACTGAAAACCCATTTTCTTTAGCTGCATTCTATTAGCTTGGCCAAGTTATCTCGTAACTCTGATAGTTCAAATATTTTTCCATCAAGAATTTCTAAAAGTGTCTTCAAGTTATTGCGAAATGCTTCTTGCTCATTCTGACTTTTCTCCAGACGTTGCTCTAGATCAGACAGCTGGCCTTCCAGGTCTTTGTTTCGAATTTCTACTTCCTTCAGAGAAAATACATAACAGGTTAATGTGTTGCCTGCAAAGAGAAAGCAGTCTCACCTCCTGATGGTATTCATGTGCTGGTTTTGTCAACTGTTCTATAAAACAATTTGCAACCCTTTACAGTTTCCACTAAGCCAAAACCAGAACCCAAATAGTTATAACAATCACATACGTACTGCAAATTCTTCCATTTTTTCAGTAATGCATCTGAAGGTCAGAAACTTTTGGGGAAGGATGAAATTTAGTTAGTAAACAATGGATGTAATATACTTACTCTGGTAAGTTATTGCTTCTATCATTTAGAAATGTACCACCTACTGAAAACAGCTTCTCAAAGGCTTAAGTTCAAGTATTCCCTGATTTAGACTACCTAAAGGAGACAGCTCCCATTAAACCATCTCATACAGAAACCCATCCACCATACTGCTTTATGGATGGAAGAGTACTACTTTATTCCTGTCCCACATTACAGGCCTTTTCACCCTGAAAATTAAGACAGAAACAGCAACTAGCAAGACTGATGTCAAAGTGACACTGATTGTGACAAATTTAAACCAGCAATATAAGCTGAACATCCTGCCTTGCTGCACAGCGCCCCAGAGCAACCCCTGCAAGCTCTGGCCCCACAACAGGGCACCTATGGGAACAGGAAAGCACCAGAGCCACCAGTGCAGTGAGGACAAGCTGTTCCCATACAGTGGGTAGGGAGACATGGTGGTGCTGTGTTACACAGAGGTGAGAAGATCTGACCCTGAACAGGCCCAGCTCTAGCCCTGAGTAGGGATGGAGGTCCTGGCCACCCAGCTCTGTGCAAATCAGATGCTCTCTCTTCCATCAAATGACTAATTTGACTGTTGTGAGGGTCTGAAACAACATATTGTCATTTGTCCCATACATTGCACATCTCGTAAACTCATCCTAAACTTTCTAATTTCCTATATAAGAAACACTTTCACAGGCAGCAGAGGGAGAGTGTTTTCAGTAAAAATACTCCCATACTCCCTGTGGAGCCATTCTCTGGAAAAGTGCACAGTGAATTCATCTACTTACATGCGATACATATATTAACATTTTTTCAATACAGCTTCCCTCAACAATGGCTTTGTGAAACAAAGATTTAATGGACCTGCTCTGAGTTTTTACAACAACTAGTTTCACACAGCCATAGGAAGGGTGATTTGGCAGCAGCCACTACGCCAAGTGCAAGGGGCTCCTTTTTCTGCCATACCATTCTCCCACTGGTTTGTTTTTTAATGGTTCTTCTGTCTCCCTCAAAGGTAACAAGTATATTCATGTTTACACTGGGAAGATCTCAGCTAACCATAAGAAACATCTTGACCAATACAGTCAAGAGCAGCAAGTATGAAACAGCAGCCTTGCGTCAATGTCCGTGGCCCAAGTCATGTTTCCACCCATGAGGTGTCTGATGGCAACATCAATTGGCTGCTGCATCCCTGGCCAGTGGAGGGATGGGGTGATGTGGCCAGTGCTCAGTTTCAGCTCCCAGCCGCTGGAGTGGTGGAGAGCTCTGGGACCCCTGCAGTGGTGCAGCTCAAGAAGGCAGAGCCTTGAGAACCTGATCTCCCTGTATTTCTGGCTGCTTGTGCAGCCAAGGGTTATGTCCAAGCTGAACTGCAATACCTCCCTTACTTCTTGTTTGTAAATGGGCAAGTCAAAAATTACAGAGTCTTTTGGAACTGATCTTGGACAGCACAGCTGGGAGAAGGAATTACCACTTGCTCCCAGGACCAAGAGAAGAATGAAACTCTTTAACACTGGCAATATAGTTACCAAAGCACTGAAGGAAGCTAACTGAAAAGAATATTTGGAGGAGCAATTAAAACACAGGTATGCTTATATAGTGATTTGCTACCCCACTCCTGCTATAAACAAACAAGGTGATTTTAACCAAGCCATTCCCTCTAACAGTTTTTCTTCACTGAGCCTACTCCTGCTCTCCAAGCTGAGTACTGACAAGTACTACCTGGTACAGCGCCTGCATGTGTTCAAGACCCTCTGAGACCAAGTGATTGCAGTACAGGACTGAAAGGGAACTTAACGACCTCTCAGCTCTGTAGGAATGACACAGTCCTTTCTTTAGCTCACACAAAATCGATTACTGTTTGTCAATGTTTACTCAGATGTCCTGCATCTCCTATCACTGCTCCTCTTCTACTCATCAAATCTGAAAGACTCCTTGCAACTGCTCTTACCCCAGACATAATTTCCATAAGCACATAAGCCAGTGATGAAAGGGACCACTTTGGAACAAATGGAAGGACACATATATGGCTCTATTTTGTGATATCTGGGCCTGAAGAGTATCCAATTGGCCTGTACCTAATGCTGAAGATCATCTTTCAGGTCCTCCTCAGGTACTTTTAAACTGAGGTATTCTACTGCTGTTAGGCTGGTAGCACTCAGGTAAAACCAAAAGCTTTGTGTTAGATGCAGGTGCTTCCATCCATATTCAGCCACAGACTAACTCTCCATTGCTAGTCCTTGCCCTGCATGTCTTCAAAGAAGAGATTCTTTTGTTCAAACTTCCAGCTTGCATATTTTATTTACATTCCATTCTTGACCCCTCTGTCCTAATCCATATACACTTAGCTTCCCAAACATTTCCTCAGATAGACTTTCTCCCACACTTCCTCCTATTTTATTTTCCATAACCGATGCTTAACGTATTTAATGATGTAGGGGAAGCAAAATCAACTGAAATACACCAGGAACTGTTGCTTTTGATTTCTGGAAAATGCTTCTTCACAAATTCTACATTTGATCCTTATACTTATTTACTCCAGACTAATATTAATGATTTTTTTTTTCAACAGTACTGCATTACAAGTTCATGTCCAGCTCATGTGCAGTTTCCTATTACAAACAAGTCTACATCTGGAAGAATCCCATGTAATGTAATCTGTTCCCTAGTTGGGTCATTACACTTTATTTGCAGTTAATCGCATCTAACAATAAACTGACTCTTTTTATACATTCAGACCCTTCGCAGAGTGTATTTTGCCCTGTTTTTGAAAGCTCTTCTTACAGCGGATGCAAGAATTTCTCAAACATTGTTTTCTTCTATAAAAGAAATAAGTCACTAACAAGTTATTGTTTGTTGTTTGCACTGTAATAATCTTCTGTGGAATTCAGTGTAAGGATCTGAATAAAATATTAAACCATACACAACAGCTATATTTGCGAATCAGACATAGTAATAAAGATACCCTGACTTACTGTTAGAGCCACACTGATCATGATTCATTGAATGCCTTCTCTACATTACTAATGGAATTGCTAAGTAAGAAGGGCCCCAATATGTACCTTTACAGTGATAACATACTGCTTTCCACTGGAATTTGCCAATTGGATTTCCAATTCATTCCCTGGTATGAGTGCGTTAGAAATGCAATACACCTTGAAATCGTAATTTCTTGGTATAGCATTTTTCATACAGACTATAATCCAAATTATTTTAGTGTTACATAATCCATTTGCAAGCACAAGAGGGAAAAAATACAGCACAATAAAAAAAGAGCACAGACCCTGGAGACAATTACCCTGAAAACAGATGAAGAGTCAACTAAGTGAACAGATGTGAGGTGGTTTATCTGGAGGTACAGAAGAAAACACCATCTCACTGATGTCACAGATGTAGGGTGGCTCAGAGTAGGCTGGTGTAATAGAAGCAGGACAATTACAGCAAAGCAGACACTCTACATATCTTAGATAGGTTGCATCAGGTCAGTAATAAACTTTTAGATTAAGAAAGGCAATTTTTAACTGAGATCCTAAGTGAGCTTTAAATTTACTTGAATTGAACCATGCAGACCTATTTTCAGAAACTCATCACCTACAACATGACATATGGACATATATGGACATATACAGACAATAAATCCACACTAAAGATGTACCAAAGGAAGCTACTGACTTTATAAAATACAATTTTAATAAAAATTTTTCATTTCCTAATCTTCAATCTTTTACTAGTCTTTCAGAAATCTGTTTGCTAAGGACAGCTCATTCCTGGCTCAATATTATTTTTCATACGACCTTACATTGAAATTATTGCATATGCTACTGCTAGAACAATTTCCAACTTTCATTATAATCTCTCTTTTGAGTCTCTCAGATAAGTACTTTTTCAGCTGAAAACTCCAATTTTTAGCCTAAAGCCAGCAACAATTTTTTGAATAATGGAACAGGCAAGCTCAGGTGTATTCAAAGCAATCCTTATACATTGTTTGAAGTAATTTGACTTATGGACAAGGAAAAATGAATAAAATAATTTTCTTCTTATGTGGTCTACTCTGTACTCTAAAATGAGATTGAAGGAAGTTCCTCTTCATGTTAACACACTTCAAAGAATAACTGCTTAATAATTTTTTTAGCTGTGGCTAGTCCGATGGGGCAAGATTTAGGCCATGCCACAGAACAGCATGGGTCACATTTCAGCACGTTGGATTTGGAGCTATTAAATACCTGAGTTTGCACTCCTATTAAAATTCTGAAGTCTGACTACAGAATTTAACCCATCTAAGCTTTGGTTCACCATTATTACAAACGCAGATTTCATGGGAAGGTGCATATGTGCTGACTGGTCAGCCCAGCAACAGACAGAGGTAGCACAGGAGAATGTACTAAGGACACATTGATTCTGGTAAAGCTGAGGCATCTGGCTTTACACACAGTAAAGAAACAATCCACAAAACCCAATAAAACCACAGTGATTCTAAGTAATTCCAAGAAAATGTCAAAGTATGTTTTTAAAGTCTGTACTACACATGAAGCCTTCAAACTTTACTTTCTCAGGGCAAGTTTAAAAGCTGAATAAACTCATCCCATATACGTCATTATTCAAGCTGATGATAGACAGCCTGATGGTTTCAGTGGCACACAGACCTGCAGGAAGACACCGCAAGGAAAATGAGACCAGAACTGCTCAGGACTTGTATTGTTGAAAAACATCTGCTAGCCTGAGAGTATTCTGTGGACCTGTAAATGAAATTTGGGTCTGTTCCCTCAGGTACAAATAACAACTTACAGAAGGCAGAAATTCTGATACAAATTCCTATGGATCATCCAAGCCTACCACTCTGCAAAGCAGTCTAATTTACATATTTATCTGGCACCTTCAGTGAATATACCCCAAGTTACTGATGTGAACTGCTCACTTAATGATCATTTTCTTCCTTCTCTCTAAATTAAGATGATACAGCATAGCTCACCTGTAACTTCTGGGTCAGAGAATCCCTCTGTGCCTGGAGCTCTCTGGCATTGTCAATTTCTTGTTTCAATCCTTCTATTTCCTAAGGGAGAAGAAACAACCTTGCTAGCGATACCATACCTGTCTTGGCTGCGGGTAAGCTGGCTACTGCTTCTTCTCCTGAGCAAGCCATTGCAATGATAACAAAACTGGCAGTTGGCTACTGCCCATCACAGAACATGTTTAAGCCCAGATCTCAATACTCCTGAACCACAGTCTCAAACCAGTGATTCCTTTGTGAATAAACAACAATAAGCATTTTCTTTAGTAAAAGTCCATGTTTTCTTTCTCAAGCAAAAGATCTAAAATATTTTTCTCCTGGAAAATTAAGGTCCTTGGAATTTAGAGAAACAATATTATACTTGAAATTCTATTAGAATCTATCGTACTTTTTCACTTTTTTTTTCCAAGAGAAAGATCCAATTTTCTCCTGTGACCTGCACATTATGTCACTAGCAGCAGCAGCACTGAGCATCAAAAAAAATGACCATTGATGTAAAAAGAGTCTAAAAGAAATGGTATCTTTAATTTGGCAAGAAGAAAGTAATAAGATATAAAAATAACAGATAGAATAATGACCAGAAGAGAAGCCTTTTCTTAACTTAGGAGACAAGAACAGAAACAGTTAATGAAATCAGAATGTATAACTTAAAACTATTAAGTACTTCTCCCTGGAAGGACATATTCACCTTCCAGAACCCCCTGCAGTAAATTCTCTTTGTAACCAACAGCTCAGCATAATTTAAAAGTGAATGGGCACCATAATGTGAAACGTTACTAACCTGAGGCTAATCTCTTAAGAATGAGGTAGTTTGGAAAAGGTTTTGTTCCATTTTGGGAGGATAGTCTGTAGTTACTGTGCCTCAAGGCACTCCCTGAGGGCTTAAGAGATCTTGTCTTATAGGGACAAATAATCCTTCATACACAGATTCTTCCACCTTCTTTTTACCATCCATAAAGAAGCAATTCTTGACCACTCTGTGCCACAAATCTCCTTTCCTCTAGGACTCATGCCAGTGCAGGTACCACTCCAATTCCTTTTATTTTCTTGCTGCTGGTCCAGCCAAAGGCAAATGCCACAGTAAGAATCATCAAGTTTCAGGCCAGGTTTTGACATGTGTTTAAGGGCTTATCTTGGGGAACATGAAAGTCAGATATATTACATAGCCTGAAAAGAGATTGGCCTGAAAAAGGTATTGATCTGTTACTTGTTCCAAACCCTACTCTCCAGAAAAAAGAAAGCTCTGTTCTTACGACAGCTTCCTTTCTTAATGAATTTTGTCTGCATCAGAGTGATGACTGCTCTGTGGAAACCACTTATGACTTACCCCTGCAAACAAATATGCTTGGTAAAAGCAAACTGGAATACATCATAGGATTTTTGTTGTTGTTCAGATACCTAGCTCTATGCATGGAAAAATATTAACCATTTCAAAAATATCAACAACTGCAAAAAATTTTACTCGATCAACTGAAAAAAATTCACTTTGCAACATGTAAATAATATAGTATTTATCAGCCATCACAAGCTTAATACTGAAAGCCTTTAGAAATGACAAAACAGAAAAGCCACAAATAAATGTTGGAAAATACCTCTTCTTTTTTCTTCAGCGTAGATTCTAGCTCCTGTATTGTCTGGTTTAATTCTGTTTTATGTGTGTGGACTGCATTGGCTTGACTGCTCACACACTCTAGCTCAGTCACCTGTTGAAATAAGTAGAAGTATAGAATAATTTCAACAGAATGATTTCAACAAATTCAAGGTAGTATTACTCTTTGCACCAATAGCTGCATGTGAAATAAACCTGCATTTTTGGGTATCTTATGTTGATTAAAATGGTGAAAGTATTCTATGGAAGTTAGCATCAAATTCCTTAACAAATTGTTTAGTACAAAATGGTTGACATGACATCTTGGAAACAACACATTTATTATGCTACAGGCTGAAAATAACAATTAAAATTATACTTCCTAATTATTGCAAATTTTATGACAGAAACTGAATTACCATTTCAGAAACAGTAGTCGCTAGTCAATTAAACACAGATCTAACTAACCTGACACTTTTTAATGCTGCCCCACCTGAATCAACTAAGCCACAACGCTCGCACACTTCCTAGCAAGCCAATTAACTTTTCACAGCCTCAATTTCTGTCTCAGCATCAACAGTGTAATAGCAAATACTCAGCCACCAATGCATAGATGCCAGCTTCTTACTTTCCCTAGTTTCAGACCTCATCTCCCAGTCTCAAAGCCAACAACTAATGGCACAATTTGGATTTCACATTTCCTCTTTACCATCAGACAGCAAACACTCTCCATCTGCCTTTGGATAAGTCAAAATACCAGACAGTGGTACGCCCTCTTTATTTTATGTTTAATTGAAGAGATGTTAATATCCTGCCATCCACAGATAAACAGTTGTCAAAAAGTAGTTTCTGCACCAAAGAAATAAAAGCCATGCAGCTAGACTCCACACAGAAAAGTCTGAGTACTTCTCAAATTACAGATCAAAATATGATAGAACTCTCACAGTGCATGTCTGCATGGATGTAAGCACTAAAACTTGTTTAAGGACAAACTGTTAAAATATTAAAAATACTATTTAAAACAATAACTTTTTGCCTCACAGAAGATACAAGCCTATCAATCTCAGTATACATTTTTCAACAAAACTGCACCAACTGCCTACGGTAACTTCTTTGTATAAAGTGCTGACCAATTCTGCAATGAAAACATATGGGTCTCCATTTAACCTTCTTGGAGAACCAGCCCTTAGACATCGGGCAGGTATTCTCATGATAATGTTATTTCTTAGATAAAAGAACATCTTGAGGAATCAAGGTTTGTGCCTTCCAGCACCAATATACTTTAACTAGTTAAGCCACTGTGATGCCAGTGATTTCAGACTCTGAACTATACGTAGGCTCAAAAGGTAGATTACTGAGCAAAGTCAAAGGAAAGCCAAGATGAAACACAAGAAAATTGAAACAAAAAACCTATCAACTTCTTTCTGAGTCACAGGGCATGAACTTCCCCTCTGTAACAGCCATGACGATGCTAGTTTCTTCTCCTGGAAAACTGCAGACATTTTGCACAATTTCTATAAATGGAGAGAACTGAGATTACAGTAAATTCTTGTGAGTGGTTAAGGGGAATGTGGGATGAGAATATAGCTTGGTAACACGACACTCAAAACCTCATCCCAAAGAATTACCTTCTGGAATTGTCCCAAAAGAAATATCAGTGCTCATGGCAAAAAGTAATAGCAGTTTGCTCAGCTTTAAATGCCACGGAGCATTACAACTGAAGTCTTATTAGATAATTTTCTTGATCTGCTTCTACACCTATTTGGATTCCTGTGACTGTTACTGATTTTGACTGTGCCATGGTTTAAGCCCAGTCTGCCATGCAGTCGCCCTCCCACTATCCCCCCTCTTCCTTCCTCGAGGCTCCCGGAGGGGTGGGGAGGAGAATCGAAAGAATGTAACTCCCATGGATTGAGATAAGAACAGTTCAGTAACTAAGGTATAACATAAACCACTGCTGCTACCATCAATAATAATAATGACAAGGGAAGTAACAAGGGAAGAGAATACAACCACTCACCACCCGCCCACCAATACCCAGCCTGACCCAGCAGTGATCTAACCCTTCCGGGTCCCTGCCCCTACTTTATATAGTGGGCATGACGTGCTGTGGTATGGAATACCTCTTTGGTCAGTTTGGGTCAGGTGTCCTGTCTCTGC